>JAUMTS010029688.1:0-11267 GCA_032273385.1 Ophiopholis aculeata | reverse complement strand
ATTGTGTGGATTACAAAGGCGGGTTGGCATTGCACACTAAAATCACCACAATTTTTTTTTTTATTTCTCAGGGTTCTGAACATGATTGAGAAAAGGAACAAATTCTTTCTTTCCATTGAGGATAGCATAAATATTTCCACAATTGCTTAATATTTCACTGTTTCTTACACATTTCTTTCTTTTTTAGAACAAAAAAAATTCCTTTTGACGGTCAAAATCATATTTCAGAGTTCACCCATTTTCCCAGTCAATGAGTTAATTTCTGCCAGTCTTGTCATTGAAAAATGAATAATATATCTAATAATAGCAATTCAAACATACCTTTGGATGTGCAACTTTGTTCAGCCGCCCATACCAGTGGTCATTAAGAAGCACTTGCAATGCAGGATGAGCGATGAATCTAGTGAGTTCAAAACTTGCAGCCAATGTCACACATGTATGTTGATTCCATTTAGTGAGTTCAGCTCTCAGTAGATGTCTTGTGTATGTAGTGTCTTCCTCATAACACTTGTCCAGGAGGTCAATGGCAAGTTGTTCATAGCGTCTGAGGAAACCAATGATATCAAGAAAATGTCTTCTTTTTTTGATAACCTGATCATGATATAATTAGATTAATCTCATTTTGCCAATGTGCATAATTTGTCTTCAAAATTGTGACAAAATATGCATGAGAAAAATAGTGTGATTGAAAGGCTAGGCTAGTTAGCTCAAACGGCAAGGCCGCGGTCTGCTAATCTAGTGACCTTGTTCGATCGCAGCAATTCAAATCCAGCCAGTGCCTGAGTGTGCAGATAATCGGCGAGCTAGTCAGTGTCTTAATTGCTTCTAGGGCTGCGCCGATTATTCAAGAAACCCTAGACTTCCCAGGAAGTCAATGTAGTGTGAATTGGGCACAATGATTAGCGAAACTCTGTAAAGTGTGTTGAGGTCGCGTGGAATAACAAAGTCAGGAGGCATAGTGCACCTTGCATCATTATTATTATTACTATTATTATTCGTGCAAGGCACACTGTGATATCACAAATCTCAAAGACAACAAGATACTTGGCTACTCCCTATCCTCACTCCTACTCATAACATAACTAAATAATCATGCCTGCTTTGTTCAGGAAGGTCACTTTAGTAAATCAGTATTTTAGCTCTCCACTTTCCTGAGCAATGTAACAAACTCTATCCCAATCATACCAACTCCAGAAATGCTTAAATCTGTCCTTAACCCCACATCCGGTTCTCTTCTTCACCTTCCCATATATTACAAATGCTCTTGTCCATTAAAATCATTTACTGAACCATTACTGGGGTTACTCCAGAAACGTGTTACTTTCTCCCTCCCCCTCCCGAAAAAAAAATATCCCATCACAAAATTCCCAAACATACTAACCTGCTCTGTTCAGTAAGTTAATTTACTGCATCAGTGCTATAGCTGCTCTCTGCTATTCTAAACATCTTTTGACAAATCCTGACACAAAAAACACATTTACTCCTGATATCCTATCACCGTATACTCATATAACATACCTCTTTTGTTCAGTAAGCTTGTTTACTGCATCCGTGTTATAGCTGCTCTCCGCAACCCTACACATCTTTTGACACATCCTGACCCCAATCAGTGCCTTTGCGATGGATTCCCTACTTCGCTGCCACATCAGATAGGCCATATCAAACTTCTTGGTTAGCAGAGCCCATATGAAGAGATGGTTGTAGGCCAGCTGACGTTTGTATGATTCACTGTCTTGAACCAAATCATCTTGAACACCCTGAAAAGGTTTAAATAAATTTACTAAAGTAAAAACCAAAATTCCTTTTTGGCATGGTGCGCTCTTGTTGTACGCTCGTGTGCATACACTTCATTGTTGATTGGCTGAATTTACAAACACTCTGTTGTCGAGTGATCAATGACCAACTGTAAACGTTCTTTTGCGCATAAGGTCACACAAAAGAGTATTTTGGCTTTCACTTTAATGGAAACTTTAAGATTTCAATAGGTTTGCTGTCATAAACAGTAAAGGAGACAGTCTGCCGGTTGCTACTACTGTAGCATCATGTTGGTAAGAGGAAACTAATCCTTCTATGTAATGGGACTCAAACCGACAACTTGGCTTTGATGTTAACACAAAATAACTAAATTTTGAATTACAATTAATAGTGTTAAATATATTTTGGAAATCAGGACCTGCTGACTGTTTTGGATGATATAATTACAATTTCCTGAATATATAAATTAAAATGTAATCAACTAGAATTACAACTAAAAAAGTTGTATTCTGTATCATTGATATCTGAGAATTCTAAAAGAGGAATGATAATTAGCAGATTTGAGCCACTTACACACCATGTTATGCTTTATATTTCTCTTGGAAATGAGGTACATAACATTTTAAGTTCAAACAAAAGCTAAAGATAATGTTGCACTATTTTGCTTTGCCGTGGCTAAAACACTGTGGATGTAAAATACATGGTGTAGCCTTAACTGCCCAATGATTGCCTTTAGATATATGATATACCTATTGATTGCTTTCTTACATTGGTGTTCCTTATAGTCGGACATACAATGTTCCATGTGGTATTACAATTACAATAAATAGTGTTAAATATATTTTGGAAATCAGAACCTGTCAACTGTTTTGGATAATATAATTAATATATTTCCCAAATATATAAACTAAATTGTAATCGTGTTGTAGAAGCGCGGTGGCCTAACGGTTAAGGCACGAGACTCATGATCTTCATGATCTGATGGATGTGGGTTCGAACCCCGCCAGGGCCAGTGTGTTGCGTTCTTAGGCAAGACGTTTTATTCTCAGTTGCTTCACTCCACCTAGGTGTAATAATAGGGAGCTGTTATAGGGGTTATCACAATCTAAATTGGCCGAGAGTACCTGCGCATTGTTTGCGGTACTCGGTGAAGCAGAAGTGATGTGTGATGTATCCTTGGCAGCGGAATAAATGTTGAAGTGTGCTGGTACTTTGGTGAAGTGCACGTTAAATCCTCAGTATTTATTTATTTATTGTAAGGAACAGATAGCGTAGCAGTATTTCCCTCATTTTGCACCGCCAAATCCCACGTTCAATTCTCGGTCTCGGCACTGTATGGCCATTTGGTTTCCAGTTCATTCATGTTCACACAGGTTTTACCTAGTATAGAGTACTAGGTTTTCTTTCAGTATCTAGAACTGGACTACTTTCATAAATCTGTTTTGGTATACATTTGGACTAGTGCTTGTGCAGTAACTTGGCAGCCTATGGCACTGCGCCCAGACATTTTTTGGGATGATATGTCACATTTTTCATAAGGCATATATGTTAACACTTACCATATCATTTGCTTGCTTGGTATCATACAGTTTTAGTCCATGTCCCAGTAGACTCTTGACTACTTTGCCAATGCTTCTGAGTGTAATCTCTCCAAGCTATGACAAAACAACAAAACAAAGTTGTGTTAGACCTTGAGAATTACATTGATTCAATAGTAAATAAACAAAAAGAACATAATGAAGTTCAACACCATTTTGCTTTTTTCTTCAACAGCTATAAAGAATCTGGCAAATTTATTGGCTCATAGCTTTTCAAAGCCTTTTTATATCAGGTGATATAACACGGTTCGCTTAATTACACAGCGTGTGCAACTTCCAAGGCTCATAAACATTCAATTGCTCTGTGTACGCCATGATCATGGTCACCATCACATAGTGCACAAGTTATGGACTATGCGATTTATTTTGGAGGTAAATGTAAATAAGCCTAATATAAATTTACAACAGTCGAAAAATTCAACTTTTTAAAAAGCAGTTAAAGAATGAGAAAGGTAAGCAATTTCAGACTAATTTGTGTTTCTGTTGTCTGATATGGGTCAAATCATAATTTGCGTGGAAGAGCTCACTACTTAAAATATTGAATGCATCCGTGTTATATCAGATGAAGATACATGCATTAGTCTAAAAACAGAACCTTTATTCTCTAAATCAATACTAACAGCGATGTTTTCTTACCTTAGGTGGCCATATGTGACATGAGCGGAACAAGCTAGACAAAGTTGGAGAAATACGATCCTCCTAGAATAAAAAGATACAAGATGTCAGGAAAAAATACATTGAAATTATTGAAAGCGATCATTCTCAGATTAATTTAATGGTGGGTATTTTGTCTACCAATCTCTATGCATGAAACTAACATGGTCAATTTCCAGTGGAAACTATGAAGGTAACTGAATGTAGCATGGATACAGTCCAAGAATGTCAATGTGCTTGGGTTTCTTCAGCGGTTGTAGATATGGTGTATATAAATAAAATCATTTTTCCAGCGCTTGGTCGATCAGAGAATTTTAATTTTTTTTTGGTTACATTTCTAACCTAAATCTAAATCGGATTCAAATATATGAAGGACTTGAGATACTAAAATCATCGGAACCCAATTTAATGACAGCAATCATTTTACGCTTGATCACAATATCTGCCAAAATATGGAGCGTTTAATAAAGGGACTTTCAATATCCCAATGGAGTGCTCAATTTGGTATGAAAGATCACCCCATATTTAAAACAAGTGCCTTAAAATTGCACATATTTGAACTAAATGCCATTTCAGCATGTGTAAGCATGAACATGAATACAACCAATTTAAGTGAGCCAGATTTGACAAAATTACAAAAGGTAGTATAGGAGGATAGTATCTTTTTCTCCATGTCTGTGGCTAAAACCGATCAACATCTTTCTTTTTGATGACAATGACAGTGATCTATTTTATCTGAAATATTTAGACTTAAATGAGTAAGGCCTGTTGATGAGTTTTAACAGAGCAATAGAAACCACACAGGGCAAAATTCTGTTATTTCATATAGTTCTTCATATAAGATTGAAATGATAAGAAAACCATAATGTGCCACTAAAAATAGGCAGTCTTCAGCGAAATGTATAATACGCCAAGTCTGCACTTCATTAAACTCAATGATTTGTGTAACAAGCTGAATTTTAGTGGTGGGTAGAAACTCATAAAATCGTCATGTCCTTCTTTTAGTTTGTTAGTTTCTGATTGCACAAGGGGAACATAAGTGGCTGGCTGCTGTCTCTGGATTTTGAAGTTAACAGTTTACTTTGGAGTATAATATGTTTTTTTGAAGAAATTATATAAAATAACTTTTCCCCATATACTCAATCCAAGTTCTATAAAATGTTGGTGTTAGCATATTATATGATTACTAACACAGTGGTTAAATATTAGTATCATTATGATTCTAACATGAAAAAACACTAATAAGTTGAAATTATACAAACAACCACTGGTGCTTAAAGATGAGGATTAATGGTATATACAAAATGTAAATTACAAATGAAATCATACATGCATGACGAAAGTGTGACATAAAAGTCTAAAAATGAAATGGTTAGAGGGTAAAAAGGGTAATGAAAAACAAAACAATAACAAAACAGAGAAATAATGATAACTAATATAATGGTTAACCAAAACACAAAAGACTTTTTAACCGGCAGTTCAAAAATTGATAACAGAACACAGTAAATTTAGGTGCTACCAAGGGTGAATAAAGGGGGAATAGGGACTAGGCGTCATCTTGCCAACACATACAAAGGGGGAGTAAACCTCCCAATTTTTTCATACATGTACTTAGTAAGGAAAGAAATGAAACCTCAACAGCCAAATATGACTACCAGTTATGGTATCTGTTAAACTTAAAGGCATGTTCCCACATCTTCTGGCCAAAACGCCCTCAATTTATATCAAACTTCTCTTTTGCACATGATTGTATTTCATATTGACAAACTAACATACCCTGTAAAAAGCTAAGCTTAACTCGGCCTAATTGCTTCAAAATCAGTGATTTTGAATAAAACTTTGGGATCCCGAAGTTTTCTTATTGCGAAATACGCGAGTTCAACATGTTGCATATAGGGAAGTAGGGTGGCTATGTAGGGCCATGCTATGAAGCACGTATGACTAAAAATTCCATTTTAACTCGTTTAAATAGGATTTGGGGCAAACAAGGCTTACATAGCACTTTAGTTACACATAGTCGATAATTAAGAAGGGTTTTAGCGAAATCTATTTTTGAAACAATGTGGGAATATGCCTTTAAATGAATCAAATAAAACCTACTGTTGCATATCTTTCATCATAGCTCACCCCGTGTATCTGACTTCCAGTTTCTACACCATACTTGCATTGAGGGGGTTGATAGATGTGAGACAATTTGCACCAGTCACTATTTAGTTTTAAAATATTGTTCATTTTTTATATCAAGGTGCAGATGAAAGTCATTATGTGGGCAATGTGGTTCTGACAGGTGTTTTGAAAGCTTTCAAATCTCATTAATCACACTTTGCTTATTGAAAAGTTCATTGATATATATATTGGTGTGTGAAGAACCATAGTTCCCTGGATTTGTAATTTTTTGAACAAAATTTAAATAGACAACAATGTGCCAAGAACAATGATACACTTTCAGAATATGTTAATATCAAAGGGTTGCTCCTAAAAGTACATCACTTGGGCCTATTAGCTTTCAAATTTTGACAAATGATGCTGATTATGCTGCAAAACATTGGAAGACTGAGCTTTTGCGAAAATCCAAATTTCAAAGTCAAAGGCAACCTTCAAGATGATTTGAATATTTCAAGGATTGGTCCAAGACAAATTGTTTAAAATTAAATCTCACTAAGTGCCAGGCTCTGCAAATTAACTTTGGCAAATCTGAGTGCCTTTTTTTGAACTGAAAATACATTGAGTCGCTCGTCTGTGTTGTGTTGACAGTGCAAAAGGGGTGGGGTTCTTTAACCCCTGAAAATATAGTTCTTGACATACAGCTAACAAGATGATCTGTAAATAATGTTGATGAACACAAGTGTATCAATAAACAAAACACAAATTCACAAACTAAACCAGTGACCAAATACAAGTTAGCATGCGATGATCAAAGTTATTGTAGTAACCGCAATGTCAATCCACACCCAATGATAATGATGATCAATTCAGTTCAAAGAAATTATACTACAGAGTGCGCAACGCAATGGTCACCAACTTTTATTGAGCATGGAAGAGAATGTTTAGTGTACCTCTGGCAGAATTCAGTTTGCCAATATCAAATACTCTTCACCATGTCCCGGATAAAGTCGTGTTTTTGAAACTGCAAAAGTCGCTCTTTGTCTGTGATTGTACTTGATGCGTTATTTAGAAAAGTGTATGGTAAAATACATGCACCATTCAATAATGTACGGCATGCTTTATACCGTCAAACACTTGATGAAGTTGTGGGTATGGCTTTTCCTAGGTGTAAATCCAAAAACACCCAAAAGCACACTATAAGACCGCCTGATGGATGATGCGCCGCCATCTTAATAGTTACCCATTCTATAGTATAATTTCTTTGATTCACTTACACAATAACCAATGTACCATATACGGCATTCACTGCAAGCACGTAATTATCTAATGGAGACCTGTACTGGAATATAGTGGGAAAGAAGTAGACATACTATACATAACAATACACCGTAAATACAGTTACATGCAAATATATTGGGGCAGTGCTATTTCAGAGAATGGGCCAAATAAACCCAGGATCCGCAGCAAAGTTCAAAAGCTGCAGCAATTTGTATGCAACCAATGTGCTGGATATATGCCCTTACACAAGATGCCAATTCTAATTCATCAATAACAGAAAAAAACTGAAATGCATGACATTTTTTCCTTTTTGACTTTTGAGTATCCAATTTATAAAATAACCGAAAAACTTAAATGCATGAAATTTGATGCATTTTACTTTTTTGAGCATCTGAAATTCTCTAGCACAGCCCCGGCGAGGGACCCATTGCCATGAATATGTAAATAAGTGATTGCCTAATTTACATATTCATTACTGTCTGTAGTCATGCAAACATATAAAGAAGAATAATATAACAATATGAACATATGACAATTTGACTGGATAACAAACTTGTGCTAAAATCACATACGGGACAAATATAGGAATATTTTGAGTACATGCATATACAAATGTTTCTTTCCATTTTTTAATGAAAATGTGACGGACAATATTGAAATTGTAAAACCAAAATGAATAAAGTTTTTTAACTTCTTTTTAGTAAATTAGCATTCCGAGTCATCAGAGAAACAAGTACTGAAAACTCATCTCCAGTTTGTTTGTAAAGACAAATGGCAAAGTAAAAGGTCACCTATATCCTGATCCATAACAAGACACACACACACACATACACACCCCCACCACCACACCCACACTTTACCTGTACATTTTAGAGTCTTCAATTGCTCCATTGTCAAGTACTCCCCTTGATCTAGACCCTGTTCCATGACCAGATACACAAAACCCACCCCACCCACACTTTACCTGAGCATTATAGAGCCCCTCTGTTCGCTCCATGGACAAGTAGGTCAACTCTCCTACCTCCTATACCCCATTCCTTGACCACACACACTCCACCACACCCACACATTACCTTTGCATTATAGAGGCTCTCCAATTGTTCCAAGTACTCCCCTAGATCTACACTCTGTTCCATGACCAGATACACAAAACCCACACACACACCACCACACCCACACTTTACCTGAGCATTATAGAGCTTCTCTGATCGCTCCATGGAAAAGTAGGCTAACTCTCATACATCTATACCCTGATCCTTGACCACACACACTCCACCACACCCTGTTTTACCTTTGCATTATAGAGGTTCTTCAACCGCTCCATTGTCAAGTATTCTCCTACATCTATACCCTGTTCCATCAGCAGTCCTGCAAAGCCAACACGATTGAGAGACAGAGAAATCTGGAAACTTTCTTGGAGCACCCTCTCCTGTAGAGAGAGAAAAAAAATCAATTTCACAAACATAAAAAACACCATCATATTTTGAAAAATGAAACCTTTCCAAGCTGTTAACTTGCTCATTATTTCCATTCATTAAATGACATATTTTGAAATAATTATGCTTTGCAAACCTTGCTCAAAAGACATGAGAAGGTGCGGGTAAAAATAAATTGCAAACTTTTCCAACAGTATCCCTTCTACAGACTATAAATCAGATTTCCATGCTGTTGTAATGAATATCAGAGCCTGATTAGTCTCTTACCTCCCACTCAGTTGTTTCTTCAAAGATCTCTTTAGCAACATCAACTCTGTTCCAGTTGAGTGCAAGCTTCAGTTGACGTGGCGCAGACAGGTTTGTTGCTGAAATCAATAAAACATTGCAATAGTTAACAAATTTATTCCATAATTAAACAAAGAGTTGTACTGTTGTTCTCATCACCTTAGAATGCAAATGATGGGTACTAGGTACAAAAGCCTAAGTACAGGGATGGGCCACAAAAAATGGGTACCAAAATCAGCTTTTTTGCCACTCTTTATAAACAATGTAAAATTTGCTGTATGAATGGGTCACATAACAGTTTCATAAAAATTGTGCAGATTTTAATACCCAAAAAGTGTGTACCAAAAGTGTGACCAACTGACTTTTAAACAGACACACTTACTGACACATACACTGAAAAACAAATAATGCAGCCATAAAGTATCTCCTCTTGGACAAGCTAACTGAGGAGGCTTTCTTAGTTCATTGCTCTGAGAGGTAGACCTCTAAGTGATCTCAAATCTTCCCTAGTAAGACAAAGGGATACATAAAATTAGGCTGTTGGGGATGATAAACATGGTTGTGGTTTTTTTTTTCAAATTGCCTAAAGTGAAAATTCTTTCTATTTTGGTTATAGACCTATACAATCATACAATACTAAAATAAAATACCTTTGTGAAGTGCATTCAGAATTGCATGATCAATGTCGCCTTCATCATCAGCACTGTACACAGTAATCTGAGAAAGATATGTAAGGATTTGAGTTATATGTGTTAAAAACAAAACTTCCACTGTATCAATCTGGCATTCTTGTAAATTACCAATAACATACCAATCATGTTATAACTAGCTGTGATCCATACACTATCTGAACATTGCAAGTCAATAAATGTAAAAACTCATATAAACATCTGATCGTAACATCATAATTTCATAAATATGAAAAATTCATAACATCTGATCAAATGTGGTAACTTAACAGTTAACGTCTTTTAAATAATTATTGATGGACTTGTGCAATTGTATTTTGATATCTATACAAGTTTCTATCCTGTAAAATTGTTGCTATTCAGATGTTATTCTGCTATGGCAATTATGTTAATAAACTTTTTGGAATGAAAAAAAATGAATGTCATTCTCTTTATCAATACTTTCCAAAAACTTACACAAATAGGTGTATGGAATTCATATGAAAAAGACATATATTATGACCTTTGATTTTGATTCACAATAATCATTCAATTGGAATTTTGGCCTTCTTATCCAATCCTAATTACCTGTCTTTTGTTCTTAGCAATCTTCTTTAGATCCTTCAGCACTCGTTTATGTTTGTCCTGGTTTCGAGGAAACGTCTCAGCAATTCTCCTTCGTAGCTGTGAAAGGGATCCTTCAGAAAGTACCCTTTAAAGGAGAGACATAATATGTATGACACATTGCTATACCTGTCAAGGAAATACCATTTTTGAATGACCCACTCTGTCACCCACAGACCCCATGTTTTCCAAATATTGCTAAAATTGCAATAAAAAACAAATTTGTATAAGTTTTTTTTTTTTTAATTTCCATAACAAAATGACTTAATTTAAGTCTTTTGCAGGAAGAGTAAGCTGTCACCGAAAGACCCCTACTAAGTTTGGCTGATGGAGCTCCTACGCCACTTTCATATTTGAGTCTCCTCCCCCATGGTTCTAACCTCACAGGTAAAATCTTATCTTGTTGCCTTGTTAAAGACATTTTTCAAACATACAATTTAACTACAGCCTCATATTGAAGTTAGAAGACTCACAAACCGTACACTGATACAATTAAAAACACAAACAGACAAACTAGAATGCGATACCATGTGAATGGTGCTAAATCGCCACTTTAGTAATATAATTATAAATGAAAGAGAAAGGAGAGCGCATCGCAAATTAGAACTTATAATACTTAACAAGCAGAAACAGATAAACTCCAGAAAAAATCTGAGGATATCCGCCTCTGCATGGGCTTGAACCCCGACATTCTAAAAACTAGACAGGCGCCACCTTTGTTTCAGGCGGACAGTTTCAGGCGGATATTTTTCTAGTAATCAGGATGTCGGATATCCCTACATTTTGTCTAAAGTTTATGCGTTTCTGCTTGTTATGTATTATTTGTTCTAGTTTGCGATGCGCTCTCCTTTCTCTTTCATTTA
>JAUMTS010029577.1:0-11268 GCA_032273385.1 Ophiopholis aculeata | reverse complement strand
CTTCGATAGCTCGCGAGGGAGTGATTCGAAGATATAATGTGCAGAACAACAATGGATAACAAACAATAGACAGAGGCACTAGAAGTGTATTGCTAGCTAGTGCACCGTATAATGCTCCAAGAGAAGACAATTACTCATATTAGTATTTTGCGAAATACATTCTCAGTAATTAGATGTATTATTAGTAGGAATCAGTCAAGCGAAATACCTTACGCATGGACGATTGAAATACCAATTAATTCTCACCGGCGATTTTCAAGGTCGTTTAAGCACTTAAGTTATATAAATCTCTTTTCTGTGTATTTTAAATATTGTAATGTTGTGTTTTTATGTTAACGCTGGACCTCATGAAAGAACAGAGGCTACCTATAGTGAATGAGTTAACAAAGTTAAAGAAGTAATAAACAATTAAACAAACAAATGATTAGAAATTAAAATTGAAAGTGTGAATTGAATTTGAATTGAATGTGTAAAAAGGAACCTAATCATCGACCTTACTAAAAATGGAACCCTTTTCACTGACCACTCGATGACGACAATCAATGCATGGAAAGTTAGGCCTATTTTGGAGTTGATTATCATAGGTTCATACTTGCAACAGAGGTGGATTGCTTGTGTCACGGATAGGCCTAATAAAGCCTAACCAGTAAAAATCCGTGTGCACGCCCTCTACAATCCAGCCCGGTCTAGCTTGTGGCGTAATGATTGCATGACAAATTCTAGAATCCTCTTCCTAATCAGACTTGTGAAGTTTTTTAAAACCAGTTCTACAAATTATAACTTATCCCAGTTTACGTCTCATTCGTAACACCCGGTGTTTGAATCCGGGAACGATATACACTTGTGTACCTCTCGCAGCAATGAAACTAAATTCTCTTAGTTTTGAGTGGAAACAACATGATGTAGATCTTTAAAACGTTGAAACTTTTGTCTGCCACACGTGGAATCATGTCACTGTGCGCAGGCTGTCGGGGGCACGGCAAAATATGTCGATGAATGCAATGCCATCATGATTATACAGGACAAGAGGTAAGTGATACGGACATCATTATTTCATGGGAACTACATTTTTACACTGACTGGAGGATGAACATGGACCGGCATGGATTTTTATTCGACATATTCGACGAGAGCTTGACTTTGGACAAGAGTACGTATATTTTCTGGGATTTTCGCAATTTTGGCAATGGACTAGTGGTATTTTATTTTTACAACTGAAGTAAATGGTGACAGCCCTATAGTCCGAAGGTTCTATAGTCCGGAATGAATAAGGTTCTCTAGTCCGAAGGTTCTTTAATCCGAATTTTAATAAAGGTTCGCTAGTCCGAATTTATAAAACGGTTCTCTAATCCGAAATTTTCAAAAAGGGTTCTTTAGTCCAAAAATAAAATAACGTTCTTTAATCCGAATATGCCAAAGGGTTCTATAGTCCGAATTTTTAAAAAGGTTCTCTAGTCCGAATTAAAAAAGGTGCTTAGTCCGAATATGCAAGATGGTTCTCTAGACCGAAAAAGGGTTCTTTAGTCCTAATGTTAAAAAAAGGTTCTTTAGTCCGAAATTGCAAAAGGGTTCTCTAGTCCCCCCAAAAGGTTCTTTAGTCCGAATGTCTCTATTTATTTTCGGACTGAAGAACATTTTTCTGTTTCGGGTTGAATAACCTCTGTTTTATCAATTCGGACTATAGAACTATTTTTTAAATTCGGACTAAAGAACCTGTTCTAATGTTCGAACTAAAGAACATTTTTTAGGTTTCGGACTATATAACCTTTTTTATAATTCGGATTAGAGAACTTTTTCATTTTTCAGACTAAAGAACCTTTTTTATTTCTTTCGGACTAGATAATCCTTTCAAAAATTCTGACTAGAAAACCCTTTTAAAGTTTCGAATTAAAGAACCTGTAATGAAATTCGGACTAGAAAACCTTTTAAAAAATTCGGACTAGACAACCTTCGGAATGGAGGTTCCTTTTTTCAATGATTTTCGGACTAGAGAACCCCTTTTTTCAGTTTCGGACTATTGAATTACAAATTTACACGTTCGGACTAGAGAACCTTTGGGCTAGAGAACCCTTTGTAAAATTCGGACTATAGAACCTTCGGAATATCGGGTGCCTACCGAAAAGGTAGGCAAAATTAGAACAACTACATCAAATTGTGTGCTATGATAAGTTATTGAAAGTAAGCGAACGATTTCTTCAAATGCTCATATACATTTGAAAATACACAATGACGTCGAATCAAAGTGATGTTCAATACCCTCTTGCGTGGTTCCACACGGGACGTGGGAAAGTATCACAAAGAAGATAAGACATATAATCTGAAGAGTGCTAAGCAAGCTCTTTGTTGAGGTAGTTGTCTAAATGTTACATGGAAAATTATACCTGTTTTGAGACAATATCTAATGTGTCTACATGTATTCAATGGGACATGTTACGGTCGTTTAACATAGCAAACCCACTTCAGATCTTTAGACACAGGTGTCATACTCAATTAAGATTTTACAAGGACATAGTTGGGAATAACATTTTGCAGATAGTGTAATCATATCTGCTTCAAATCGTTGAAAGTAACGAGTGCCCAAAACACTCAACTTATATGGCAATTACTCAGTTAGTGGATAAAATCAACGCAGCTGTAGAAAAAAAGAAACTACAATTGGAATATTTCTCGACTTATCAAAGGCTTTCGATATTATTGACCACGAAATTCTCCTATTTAAACTAGAGCATTACGGATTTCGTGGTATTGTACTAGAATGGTTTAAGAGCTACCTAAGAAATAGAACCCAATATGTTTCATACGATAACCATAAATCTGACCTAAGTGATATTGTATGTGGTGTACCACAGGGATCTATACTTGGCCCACTACTTTTTATTCTTTATGTAAATGACATAACCCATACATCAAACGTACTTGATTTTATATTATATACCGATTGGCATGATTTGAGTCAGTCAGAAGTTTTTACTATTGACCGCTTGAAACAAAATCGGTAAATAAAACAAATATTGGTTGCTCTTTTATTTGGGCAAGAGCGAAAACTATTTCCTCTCAATGATCTTGAGACTATATACTATTTCCCTCGACCTTCTGTCTCGGGAAATAGTATATAGTCTCAAGATCATTTCGGGGCAATAGTTTTTAGGGTACGTCATGCATTGAATTGATTATACACGATATAGTGTTCCCGCAAAAATGGCCGCTAATCCAAACGCATGAGTGAAGTGGATACTCTCTATTCAGCATTAGGGATCCCTACATTGGGTGACTTCAATAACAGGTGCTATCTACCTGAGATGAATTCAGCCTTAGGGATCCCTACATGGACGACTTCAATAATGGGCGCTATCTTTCTAAGGTGAATTGGGCATTAGGAATCCCTACATAGGGTGACTTCAATAATGGGTGCTTTCTACATAAGATGTATTCAGCATTAGGGATCCCTACAGGGGATGTATTTAATAAAGGGTGCTATCTACCTAAGATTAATTCAGCATTAGGGGTTCCTACAGAGGATGTATTTAATAAAGGGTGCTATCTACCTAAGATGAATTCAGCATTAGTGATCCTTACATGGGATGACTTTAATAATGGTTGCTATCTACCTTAGATGAATTCAGCATTAGAGATCTGTACAGGGGATGACTTCAATAATGATTGAAGTAAAAAAAGAAAATGTGAAGAAAATGGTGTAAATTATATTGCGACAGTTGTACTCTTCCTTGAACACAGACCAATAGTTGCAAGTTATCTTACATTCCCCTTTTAGACGATATTGCTCTTCTGTAGATTGAAACTGATGTGATTATTTACACTAGACAGGTTAGGTAACGTTATTCGATGCATGGAACTAAAACGAATCTTCTGGAAGAAGGTGGTGATGAAATGATACGTTATACATGACATCACCACATTCAGCGTCAAGTCGGATTTTTTCTAAATATATTTATTAGCACCATGCTAAGATTAGGCCTAAATTGGCATTTATATTTAAAAAAATTATATTTCGAAAGTATACTTTAATTTATAGCCTTGACATTGTTTCATTAGGCTCCACACGACAAGAGATTGTCAAAGTTTGACCGAGACAAAACAAATGTGCACTTTTCTAGTTTCCTCTTCTTTTACTCTTTTTTGTTGCAACGAGTTGTGAATCTGTGTTCTGCAATAAGAACGGTGGGTGTATTGAAAATACTTTCACTATTGTTTTAAGCATTCTACTTCAAAAGCAGCATCCTTTTCCTTGTTTCAATACTAGTCTTCTATATTAAGACGATTTTATTCCCGATTATACATCCAACATAGTATTGACCTGGAAACAGCTGGTCATCAATCATTTCATGCTGTAGTGATAAATTCAAGCGATGTCTTCCAAACTATTCGCCATTTTGATCGCCTTCTTTATCCCGTCATTCGTGATGGTAACATCACAAACAGCAACTGTTACATATGTGGAAACTACGGACTCTACGTACGGACCTGTCGTTCATTTTTCATGCTCAATCAATTTGGACTACACGGATATTATCGTGGTCAGATGGTTATTCAATACACAACAAATTACACGAAATCTGGAACTTATAAACGCAGACTCGTCAAGATACTTCGTATCAGACAATGGACTTCAACTTTCTTCGCAGAATGCACTACAGGAAGACTTTGGGTTTTATACATGTAGCGGTCAAGTCAGAAACCAGCAAGTCAAAGCATATTTCCAAGGAAGTGTAACTGTACCGGCAAACTTGTACTTACCACCACTCGACTTTCCAAAGTGCTTCATAACTCAATTACATCCACCTGATAATCATTTTTTTGTAGGGACTAAGGTTACCTTCCAATGTGACCCAGGGGAGTCTAACCCACCTGTCAATCTCAGACTAAATCTGATCCGAACTGATGGGTCGTCAAAATATCTAGGTAACCAAACTAAAGCAAGAAAGGTTACTGCTCGCGACAATGGTTTAATATTCATTTGCTACATGAAAAGTGACACTTTTATAACTGCACAGCAACGTAACTGTTCTAAAGGTCCCATTACAGTCTCATTAAGACCCATAACACCACCTCCGTCATTAACGTCCGTGCGCACTGTTCCATCTGAGTCATCAACATCTACAAAGACATCAGCAATCAAGATCTTTTTATCCTCAACACTACCACCTCGATCGCTTTCAACAGCAATAAAGATAGCTGCTCCAAATACGTACACAGTACTATCCTCCTCAACAAACATAACCCCAACACTGGCCAAGTCAAATCAAATGTTGAATGGAGACAACGTTACAACTTCAGTTATGTCAGTGGGACAAGCGTTGTCAGATACTTTTGCTTGGGCAGTGTTTGGAGTCGGATTGATCCTCATAGCTCTCGCTCTCATCATAATTACTACATTCATAGTTGTGAAGCGCAGAAGAAGATCTGTTGCGAAACGATCCACTACAAAGGCTAGAAATGACACCATTACCGATGCTTATGACAACATCGACAATTCAAATGATAACACTCTAAGTCCCGTAGCGAGTGGATATGAGTTTTCCTCTAGCTCTGCGCCGTTTTTCTCTTCAGCCATTAACACTCTCGAAATCAGTCCCGGAGCACGTGTTTATGAATCTTCAATTGACACGCTTGGTAAGTCTTCCGCCGTTGGCACAGAATATTCAGCCATCGCTGTTTCATACCATGAATCTGAGCAACCAATTAAGATGTTGCAGCTTGATGAGGGTTTCTCGGTCATTACTGAAGCAGAGAAAGAAAATGTGGAACAACTCTACGAGGCGTGCATATAGGTTTAGTAACGTGATTTCTAGATAATTTTAAAACAGTTTTGCAATTTGAAAATAATATGTTGATTAATTTTGAACTAAGCAGACATCAAACAATATCTAAGGTCATTAAAATCAGACTGAATAAATTATTTAACATTCTTCGCAAAGGAACACATCATAAACCGAAGAACTTTGATATCGGAGCTCTTATCATGGAATTAAACAATTCCCGTGTGATCTCACCGAGTGGTGTATAGCAATAGAAACCGATTTGTTGAAGGTAGAAAAGGCGGTATCATGACTTTAGTCACAAGAACAAGTGGACACAAATCGTGCTTTTTACCCTACCGAAAGCAAAATTGCGAGATACTCGCCAACTTACTAAAGAAGTAAGTTACTCGGGAGATACTCCGCATTGGTGCACTTAGCCGCAAGTGTGGAAATTTGAAGTTCATGATGATGGGTAGTCCATTTAAATGGATATAGGTAAATAAGGTTAAAATGTAACATTAAGGGGAAAATAAATCAATTTAGAGCAAGGGAGATCTTTTATGGGAAGTAGAGAACATTTATCAGGGGAATATATAAAATAACACCATGGACAATAGAATTAAGAGTGCTAAATTTAAACAAGCAGAAGACTTCATATATCTTGGAGATCTTAGAAAATGTACACATATTTCGTACGCCAACCACACAAATTCTGCATTCATAGAGATGTCATGCATACCCGATAATTGATGTTTAAACACAAAGACAATAGGAAAATGCAAATATATTCTTACTTACTTTTATACCTATGTAATGGTGTTTAACATGGAGCAAATATCTTGTTCTTGTTGAATAAAACAAAGATATGAAGAGACGTTGGTACTGGTTTTACGAGTGGTTTGAGCAGCTTCAGGATTACTAAAAGGGTGACCGCATGTGAAATTCAATAGGTGGCGCAAGTTTTAGTGAACTAACGGAGAACAAATTATTCAATGTAGAGCATTATAAACCAACCAATCTGAATAGCAACCACTTCACAACACCACACTGCAATGTGAGATACTTTAAATTGAAATTTAGATTAATACCGTCTTTGTAATTTTCTTTAGCCCTTGACATATATTTCCTTGGGCCCTTGAACATACATACACTCAATTTCCTGTGTGATTTTATCTATGGTTTGCTAGAAACACCTGATTTAAAATACTAGTATTTACGCTACATAAGTACATGTCTATGTCGAGAAACTTTACGTTGTGAAATATACCAGCAATCTTAGTGGTCCAGTAGAGTACGGAAGATTCTTTCTGGTTCTATCATAAACACGTTAAACTTGTAGGCTATACGTTAAGAGAAGGGGGTCAGCCCTGGCATAATGTCTGCCACATACAGCAATTAGGCCAACATCCTTTAATATCGCATTAGTGAAGTACCTTGAATCGGTATGGAAGACTGCTTTGAGTGAATTAAAAGCGAAGGTGTATTGGTGAACAGATTCATCAGACTCGTAAACTAAAATAGAAATGTCATCAATTCAGAACCAAATGGTTTTAACACTGACCTGACAGTTTCATCCATCATGAGCGAGAGACTTTTTCAGAGTGGTATTGTTTTCTTACTTTGACCTCCGGTATGACAAAGGTATTACATCGCCATCAGAAGAGGATTATAAACAAGACTTGAAAATGTACCCCTTCGTCACAGTTGATGACCAATAACGTGAATACCCCGAAGACGAATATTTATCAAATGTACACGACGCCTGCAATGTTGTATTGTTCTTGAAAAATAAAGTTATCATGTCTAGTAAGTTGTAATACACTTGTCATTGTTGTTGTTCCTGTTTTGTTTTGTTTTGTGTTTATATGAAGCGCCTTGGTGCCTCCTAGCCTCCTAGCCAACCGTAATTGCGTACGGTACTTTTCTTAGTACAAAGCACTCTAAGACCTTTATTCTTTGTATATAAACAATTCTGACCATTAAATTCGCTTTTAACAAGGTTTTTCTCTTAAGCAACTGACAAACGCCTTGATGGTGTGGTCCAGAGGAAATAAAACACTTGATGGGTCAAGTGCAATGTAAAAGTTGGTAATTGAAATAAACAGCAACTAAATGTCGAGAATGCAATATAAATTAAGAATTAAAATGTTTAAAATGTCAACAATATATAGAACTCTTAATGGTTGACCTTTAGCCAAGTGGGCTCGTCTGTCGCCTATTAAAGCAAAACTAAACAGTGCAAAACTCCAAAACACTTAAATAGTTCAACGCTTACCATGCAATATACAAAACCTGCGCATATGGTTCACGAGGAATATTGCAAGTAGATTGTGCCGAACTAAACAGATACAAAATCTGTACACATGTATGTAATTTGCAAAGTTACCGAATTTAAAATATATAATTCGTTAAATGTATAGTTGTAATCAGGAGAAAATTGTTTTAAATGTACAAAGACTAAACGTGGTTTTATATGAAGACTTTTTAACACACTGGCCCGGATACATTCGGTTAGTCTCTACAAAATCCAGTTGTTGGGCCAAAAACGCTTCTTTGCATTTTTTTTTTAAATAAGAACCCTGAAACTAAGTAATCACAATTATGAGGAACTAGAAATATATTTCTCTTTGTTATTTATAATAGCATAATGTAATATCGTCAATAATCAAAACTATTTTATTTCATACCGTATCTGTTCAATTGAAGTTTGGATAGTAACAACGCTTATTTTATGTTTTAACTTGCGCCTAACATCGCAAATGTAATATAATGCCCAAGGGAAAACCTGCAATTGCATTACAGCATCACAACAATGTTTACTTTGAACAAGATTCATCACTTTTCCCTAATGCCATTGCAAGAAAGCAAGATATGCCCACACACATGTTGACCAATCAGCATGTAATTCCATTGTTTTCTTATTGCAATTTAATTTGACCCCTGCTCTTATTGAGGTTTGTGAAATAAATTTGTATAAACCTTTTTGGTATTTCAAAGATGTAAAACAAATTTCCATGTGATGTGTGACAGGCTATAAATTTGCAAGGTTAACAGGATTGGTCAGTAGTCGAAGGGCATTCAGTCAACAGACAAGTTTTTAGGCCCAAAAAATATATTTCGGGTCTGTTGGTCGAATATCTACTTTTCTATTTGTTCTTTTATTTGCTTGTCACTTTAGTCGTAAAAACCATTAAAACTAATTTAAAGTTATAATAAAATGTTTTGGGGGGGTCAAATCCAAGTAATAGATAATGAGTATGTTGTTCACATTTAAGTTACATTTTACTGTTAAGCTTCTTTGGTAGTTTTTTTAGACTCTCAACCCAATCCTCTTTGAGCAATTTGCTGCATCTGTCCATACGAGTTACATAGTTTCTATGATCAACTTGTTATTAACACGTGTAGCTTCTATCTAATACAAGAAGTTTGATAAGTGGATTGGATTGCCAGTCTAAAGAAGCTTCTAGCCTAGTTTTGAAATATCACTAAAATATGCGTAACATTCATATTTATTGCTTGCCAAAAAAACTATCTTATTATTGTCTACAACAATTCAGATAAACTTATTTAAGGTTATGCGGATTGGTAGCACAGGTATATGACAGGGAAACAAAAATAAAGGTAAGCTACATTTCATCCAGTCGTCCTTAACTGTTTCTCAAATTTAATGCTAGAAAGAAAGAAAATAATCAAGAAAAAAAAACAACCCGATTTTAACGCATATTACGGTCGGTCGCTGGTGGGAACACAACAAATTTTGTTTGGCCTTATTTTGAGATAAATCTACTAGATGAAATTATTATAAACTGCCATCAATTATTTGTCATGGAATTAAGGTATAACCCTTTGGCAAAAAGTGACCATTTGACAATTGTCATGTTGGAAAGTCTGATGTTTCCTAATCTTCATATGAAGATAAATCACAGCCCTAAAGTGGTGTTTATAGTTTTAGCATGGGATTATAACCGAAGTTTTGGTTCATATGTACCGAGCTGAGCAGCCATTAAAATGCTTACGTAAAGCAAAATAGAAGAAGCGTCCTTTTAACATAATAGTCTAGAAAGATCACACCACTGAAAATTAATTTAACAACATACACCGGTTGATCTAACATCGAGATTATATTCATTTTTGGAAAGAGGTCAAACAGTTACATCGATGTGCTCAAACAGACATCATGATACTAGAACATTAGCCCTAACTTTCAAAAGCCTTCTAGTTGGTAGCAGTTTGCAATGTGTACCATAAAGCGCGGTTTAGTTGCTTTCGGTTATTATGTAGATTTGCATACAAAGGCAATTTACAATACGAGAAATACAAATGATAAAAAGGGATGTATGAGCTGCATCAGCCTTTCTTTTCAGAATGAATGTCTTTTTGAGAGAAATACATGATTATGTATACCATAAGATAAAGTAAACATACATTTAATGAGATTACATGTTTTGCCTAATGTTAAAACAAATCATTTTCAATCAAAGAACTATATTTTGTTCATTAGAAACCAATTCAAGCAATGCTTTCATTCACAACAAAATACAATAAGGCATCAGATCAATATTTTTTAAGTCAATATCGTAACAATGAAGACACAATTCCTATCGAGCACTAGATACGAAAACTCCTCTTTTTTTCTCAAATGATTTTTAATGAAAACTATCTTCATCAGCAAATGATTTACATTTATAACAAAAACATTCTAATTGAAAAAAAGTATTTTGAATCCAGCTTGAGAAACAATGTAACATAATGCTTGACGTGTATAAAAAAATTAACGAAACCTGCAGCTTTTACGCATTACTTACATTACAAATATATTTCCGTAATATTGTCTTTAAAATGGATAGAGAGTTGCTTCAAGCAATTTAACATCGAAAGCAATGTTATAGCACGAGTTGATTGAACAGAATATTATATGAGATTTGAATGTTTTCTATAAAAATTGCGTTTCGATTCATCAGTTTAATGAAAATATACAAAAACATTTGAAATAATTCTGTCTTCTTTGAATGGCGGTCTTGTGCATCAACAATCACGCCAAACACACAGTTTCTTTGAAGACGCCATGTTGTGCTTACCCAAAATATTACTGCAATGAGAAATCATTTCTGTTCTGAGGACTAAATAAGCAACCCTAATGACGTATATAAATACCAAGTATATTTGATGAATCATTCTAAAATAAGTAACTCAACAGAATTTTCGGTAATTTGTGTTTCAAATGCATCAACCCATTCCACACCCCTTTTGTAATTAATATTGTTGGTGAAATCAACCATTATCAAATACAATTTTGTTCTGTGATGATTCAATTTATGTTTACACGTTATGATCCAAACAAACAAAAACTTTTTTGTTTTCCGTTATATCCTTGGCAGTTAATTTTTGTTTCTTAAGAGAGGTTTCCTGTAAATATGGACTTATTTGATTTGATTTTGGCCACGACAAAAAAATGGATTTCCCTGATACCATTGGTAGATCTTCCCCCAAAACTAACAACAGTGAAATA
>JAUMTS010029466.1:0-11270 GCA_032273385.1 Ophiopholis aculeata | reverse complement strand
ATACCAAGAACATTTTATGCGGGTTCATTCTAAAATAAACAATGCAATATTAGCATTCGGTAATGTACAGTAAAAAAACATCAACTAGTTGGAGACCCCTTAACTCAAAATGGTGAAATTACAGACGAACAAAACATCATGTGATCATGATTGTTTTCATCTAAAGTCCGATTCTCACAATTCATACAGCAAGTTATGCTGTTTAAGATGAAGGCTGTTTAATGTTTAATTTCAAATTCATTCATTGAGAAGGTGACATTGTATACCGGTATAAGGAAACCATAATTACAACATTCCTAAATCGAAAGATATGAATACTCACAATGGGCCATCAATCTGCCCTAGCATTATGATATGGTCAAATATAATGTTTAAAATACAGCGAACAAAATGTTAAAAAAATATTAACATCTTTTTTATTGTTAAATGTTTTTAAATCCGAAACGTTGCATTTTTAAGGAACGTCGTTATACAGCACTTGAGCTCGGAACATTTTGAAATAAAATAAAATAGTTTATACTATTACTTTAGATGTTGAAAATAAAAAGGATCAATATACCGACCGTAAGATATTGAAGAAAATTCAAACTAGTAAGTTTATTAAATTCAATAATGGAAGGAAGTTTTTACAAGTATTGCCCTACAACATACCATTATAATATTCGGTCCGCTATAAAATTATACATTGACCATGATAACTGACTTGAAAGCATGCTGCCTTCATTGGAATATTATTAAATCAACGATTGCTTTTTACCATACCATTTGGCTGGGCGTATTAAGAAGTAAAAAGCCCAATACGCCCCATATCAAGAGCATCGCAAATTGATTTCGGTATTTCCTTTTAACGGCGGAATCAATTCAATATAAAAACGATCAGCGTTAAAAGCATTACGTAAAACCAAACTCGTGCATTTGGTGTACAAATTCCATTAGAAAGTTTTAGCTTTGAGGGGCTTTGTAATGATTTTCCGCATTTTTGTCTTAGAGAGCAATGTCCTTGAGGTTTTGACCTATCTAAGTGCTTCTTAACATTTTTGACAAATGTGTTAATTCATCAATTGAATTTCTGGACAATAAGTCCATGTCGTTTAACTCTAAATCACATGTCTTACTGTCGTTTTATATCTATCTATAACATGAACTCTGCAAAGTGACAAAACGCAATATCTGGCAGAGGAATGATAATATTGGCGACAATTGAAAACAAGGTGATACATCACAACTTACTCTATAATAATTACTCTTCATTACATGATAAACCAGGAACTACATATTCTGGATACAATGTTTGAAACTTTCCACAGATTGAGCATTGTATATTGATGGTGTTAATGAGTTCCAGTTCTTAAACGTGCGGGGGGAAGTAACTATACTTATATGCATCTATGTGGGTTGGAACGATACTGAATCTTTGTGGGTAAAATTGTCGGGTTTTAACAGACTGTGTGCGAAGGTAGTGAGGGACTGGTATATTAACTTGATCATTTTGGATTTTATACATGACTGCCAATCTGTGTGGGTTTTTTTTCTTTCTTTTTTGCTCAAGGAAGGGCCGTTAAATTATCAGAACTGTTTTCTGGTAATGTTGGTCCTCATTATTTGAAATTACATGGTCATATAACTAGACATTTTGGTCTAAGAGGGGTACTTGTACAGCGATTAATTTGAAACACACCGCCACCTGGTTACGTTCTTTATTAATCTAACTACCTTGAGTTCTCATTTCCGTTTTACACCTGCCATTTGTATTGATCGCGATAATTTTAGTTACATCGTGAAACACCTAACAATTGAACTCATCACTCAAGAAGCTGAGGGACTTTGAGACGATATATTTTTGACAAATGTAATACAGTTACATGGTCTGATTTTTCAGAAATTGAATATTGGATAATTTCAGTTGAAGGATCAATACTCTGAAAGTCGTTATTTGACATTTTCAAATCATTATGAAGAACGAAGCAATCTTGTATCGAGTTGCCTATATTTTATGCATACGCTATCATGAACCAAATGGTTTCAATGTCTCTAATCGGATCACATTTCCGGTTTAATTTCATGAGCAAAATCGCTTTTGAAATCAAAATCTTAAAAAGTTAAAATCTCAAAAATCGAGTTGTTTTATCGCAAAAAATAATTAGCACAGTGTTTATCTTCAGGTACAACGAGTGTTCAGCCATTATTGTGTTAAATTATGTTTACGGGGAAAGAATTTACCAACATGTGAGTATACACCACAGAAAACAAGTTCATCATAGGCTACCTAATTTGAATATATGCCAGCATGCTACATTTCCCGAGACGTTATTCGATACAACTCTATAAAGTACCATTCGTTCCTCGAATTAAAGACGTACCCTAAGGGATCATTTAAACAATCTGTCAAAATCTGTCAAAACAAGGCCAAACCATTGTAAAAGTTGAAACTGCAGATATGCGACGGTTATTGTATTGCAGGATTTCTAACCGTTCAGGTCATTATACAGTTGGATAAAACATGCTTCAAAGCGAGCGCGTCGCGACTTGATTCCGGTGCATCCATTTGAGAGCGGAAATTATTCAAATTACTTTGATGATCTGTCTTAAAAGCTATCTTACTACAAGTCTTTGATAATTTGATTGCAAAACAGAATGTGTTACAAGGGCTTGCAAGTTCTTTAATACATCAAAACTTAACAGAAATGCACACGCTTATTTCAAAAAACCAAGACACTTATGCCGCTAAAGTATTCTATGTTCATTTGTAGCACTAAATACGTTTTAAGACTAACGATAATATTTGATACGATTCTTTTTTTTAACACAATCAGGACTACTCAAGGGGGGTTCTTCATACTATCCAACCTACGTTGTTCACGTTGGTATCAATTGATAGCCAAAAGACACAATCAATTGTACCACATGTTTGGCCAAATGAAACAGAGATTTACAAGAACAACTTAAGATGTGAAGTTCATCCCATTGTCACCACAAAACACAAGTTAAGAGTGCCATACATTAGAGTATAGTACATCTTCATAAAAATGGTAACAAAATCATATTTTATATCACCTTTGATGGATTATTCTCCTTAAAACAGAAGGGAAAACAGCAAACTATTTCTTAGAGATACCACTGTGAAACATCATTTTGTGTTGCATATCATTAAAAACATTTTATCCACATTATATATTTCAAACTGGTTCTTTCTTTACCCTCGCCTTACCAATGGGGGGGGGGGGATAGTTACCACATCCTAGCAACATTTATTTAGTAATGTAAGCCCTAAAACACAACAGGAAGCGACCTAGGGTTTCTAGGTAATTTGTTCTACATCCTTTGCGGTCATTTCGGCGATAAAAAAATCAGGGTACCCTCTAAATTGGGATAGGGTAAGCCGTCAAAGATGGAAGGTATGGGATTGGTTGCCACCTGTGAAAATTACAAATCATGGTAAGTATCGTTCTGAAACCTACATGTGAGAATGGCATTTCCTTGACGTCTGACGTCATACAGTGGATGTTTGTATGTTGGTATGTATGGAAAGAGGAGAGACCCATACCTATACCATGGTGTCCAAAAAGCATGTCCAGAGGGACTATTTTATGAGTTAATAGGGGGTTGGTAACCCCTTGGTAAACGATGTTCAAGAAAAACCTTTGGTAAGACGAGGGTTAAATACAGACCGCAAAACATATTTACGGACATTAATGTCACAAATTATTAAGCTTTGTGAGACCCCTTCAAGTGCTTTAGAACATTTATAAGAGCCAAGAATTCAGTGGTGCATTGACGAATGTCACGTAAAAAAAATCATATATTAATTTGGCAACGGAAAGTTAAAAAAAAATCATACATCTGCCTGGACATTAAACGCTATATAATTGGTTACTTAGATTGATAACAACAAATGTGAAAGCTATGTGAAACGTTTTGCATATAGTCGTTAAAGTATACAATATTTGTCCTTGCATTATGTTTGCAACGATACTGGCTTATCGAAATGTACCTTCACTTGCTAAAGTTTATGGGGTTAATTATTTATAACAACAAACAACATAGCTGCAATATATTTCCTACATTGACACTAATATTGGCATGCACAAACATACTACGTGACCACGTCAATAGTCATTAAATAGCAAGTTTTTACAACGGACAAGTTCCTCGATGAAAAGAAAAAATCTCAAACTTGACGAAATAACTTGTATTGGCAAAATAAAATTTCCTTTGAAGCCTGATTTTAGTATTTATTGTTTCTGTGATATCTTCACTAAATATCACTTAATAATCACAACATAATGATCTTGTTCATGTCGGAAAGAGACTTCAAGGCTGTGCAGTAAAGCGGAAGAAACTAAATCCAGTAGAGATAAGTGACATGCTTTTATAATCACGATAATCTCGCATTTCCGATTTTGAACTTGTTGAAGTGTTTTGAAGGACCCTTGCAGGCTTGAATTGAGAGACATTCGAAGTAGTTGATCCATATTACATTTCAACTCAATGTTGTTTAAATGTCAACACAAAATAGCTTTCCTTGTAACTTTGTTATTGAAATCTGGTTAGTGGAATGATTACATCAAATTTGAGAGGAAAATCACGATATTTCCAATAGATAGTCTCCTTTTCATCTTAAATTTTGACAGACACTATTAATTGGTTGCATTCGATTCGTATCCCTTGTCTCATAAAAATGATATACAATTGATTAATGATGTGTGATGGCTTACTATTTGCTGGTGTCGAAGACGGAAAATACGAATTAAAAAAGTGTCCGAAAGAATGTCTCTGCGAATAAGTTCAAGATGGAAGTAACACTTAGCAATCATCCCATAGGCAAAAGCATCAAATAGTGTAACAATCTAAATACTTTTGAAAAAATCGGGGATGATGTAAAGTTGTCTAATGCCTATTTTATTTGTACCTCAGCAGACATGTTGACATACGTGTAGCTTTATGGCAGTTCCTATTGGTTGACTTGTTATTTTTGATAGTGCAAAAAGACACTACGATAGTATTTTCTGTCACAAACAAGCATAATATTTTCTTATGTCTCCTCCAAAACGTAATAAAGGAGCAAAGATTGTGCGTTTTAGAACACTCTTATAATATAAATCTCAAAATCGTGATCTTTTTTTAATAAAAAAAGCAGACCATGAATTAACAAAGATAGCAAATATTCTCCTGTGTACATGACGCACACAATGCCTTTGTCCTTGAAATGTTTGAAATCTCATTTCAATTAGAAAATTGGAAAATTGTAAACGCTCAGGAATGACAACAGTTGGATTTCCTCACGTTACGCGTAATAGCTTTTGCAGAAGGAAATGCAAACATTTCAAGGGTATTACGTGGAACTCTCCACTTTGCATCTAGTAACATGTATAATTCATGTCATGACAAGGATTAAACAATTACACTTATCGGATGATGCTTTATGCCCGCCTTACTTAAAGGGATTGCCAATGATTGCTGCTAGTCAAGAATTGTATTGAAAATTTCCAGAAGCTTGAACAGAGCTATATTAATCAAAAACAAATAACAACATATCCCTATTTTGACATTATGAAGAAAAAGGGTTTTTAGCAAGATTATTCGTGAGGGCGCTTTAAGCAGCGTTTTAATTTCCTAAAGTTTTAGTTTCATCATGTGTGGGTTTCTTTTATTGAAATAAGTCTAACTTTTTAAAAACGACAATGTAAATAAAATAAAACTTACTATTATCTTCAAAAATGGTCAAAACACCACTCATGTTCAAAAATCTAGATTTAACTGATTTGTTCTGATTAACACTCTTCTGAGTTACTTTCTAAACACTTTGCTACATCGTCTGCAATCTCTATTAAGGTTACAAAAAGAATTTCAACATTTTGCTCTTTTTGGCGTGGGTTGATGGTACTTTATTAAAATATTTGATACTGATAAGTTGTACTTCAATTTATATTAAAATCTCACCCAACCTATAAAATAAGATGTTTGAAACGCTTTCCAATTGCCCGTTACACGTGTAAAACACGACAGTATTTGCAAAATCTCTCAAGGTAAAACACGTACATATTGAGTTTTAAGGTTAATAGATAATTGAACATTTGATGGCACCGAATTACAAAATGTAAACCGCAACATTAATTCGCGCCCCAAGATTAAATACCTTATTCCAGATTGAACACATTTCATTTAATAGGACTACTTCTAAATTAGACACGGACTGGACCTGACGTGCAATACCTGCATGTCTAACGATCATCGTAACATGCATCTTGGATGTATGCAGCTCTGTAGCTGAATTTACAATGTTCATTATCGAGTCTGCTTTATAGGCAATTTAGACAGTTGTTACCTTGACAAATGTCGTTGTCACCCGATCACGTACGCTATAGATTTTTAACAAAAGAACGATATGTGGAGATAGTTACACCCTCGTAAACTTAAATACATCGTTTAATACACTAGTAAATCAAAAGCACTGTTTCTTGATTTCTGCTATTTCTGATTTCGTTAATATGAGTTGTTAACGTTATAAAATTAAAATTATTTATTGAATAAGGATAATCTACATGCACAAGATAGCTCTACGTTATATTGACATATCATTTATATAGCGCGTGTAAGCAAAGTAAAAAACTCACCAGATACTTCAACAAACTTGACTTTAAAAGGCGTAGTTACAAGAGAACATTTTTCTTTACTCAACTGACTTGCCACAATATTGCATTTTACTGTATAACACCAACCCCTCTAGTATTACAGATTAATAAGCTGTTAACAGGTATATAAGACAAAAAACAAGAAGATTGATTTCACACTGGTTAACTAGTACATACATATATACAAACGGTTTTTGTAAAGCGCCATTTCAAAATGATAACAGCGCTATTTAACAAATGCATGAAACAATAAACTACAATATCAGCAAAAAATGCAAATCAACAAAAAATTAAAACAGCAGCAACAAAAAGCAGATATCAGATTTTAGGAAACAGATGTGTTTTGAAATTTTTCTTAAACACAGAAAACTAGTGGGTCAGCTACCCATAAAGTAATATTGAACGTGCACAACTATATGTTGTAATTGACTTTTTTTTAAATGTGAACGATTATGTTGTGTCACGGTTGGTGTAAAGTCATATGGCTACCACCTGAAACAACTGTGATATTTTTAATTCTAAATGAAACCGACGAAAGGCAATATACGGTTTCAACGTATTTGGACTTTGTTGTTTTCAAAATACAATTTATTCCGTTTAAGTATACGTGATGAAAAGTGACTTAGTCTGTGAAGGACCAAATACGTCAGAAACTAACGTTGCCCTTGAACACGTTCATTCTAAATTCATCAACCAAAGTCTAATAGGTAACTTTTAAACACAGATAAAAGCACCTTTGTTATATGTCTTCTATTTCAAATGAGCATTCTCAATGGTACTTAAGAATCTTGCAATGGTTGAGTAGTTTGTTGCAACAATGCATAACCAAAATATATTCATATTATTTGTTTAAGAATGAACTACTATCAAAACTGTACGATAGATTGTTATTTATCAGGAGAGGTGATTTTGAAGGATACTTTTAAACATAACAATGCAATTAATAACCGAACATGGTACCTTAAAGCTACCTTAGTAATTTTCAATTATAAGATATTTCCTTTCGTCATGCAAAAGTAAGTTAACCTAAATTGTAATGAAGCATGCAATTAAGTTTAGTATAGTAGGGCGTTTTAAAAACAAATTTGGTGGCGGAAGATGATATGCACATTGATGAATGCTTATAATATATAAAATAATATTACAAATAATATAAGAAACACACTTCATGAACATGCTAGCTTCAATATCTTCAAATTTTCAGACTATAATTTGAATGAAAACAAGCGTTCTATACGGGAAAAGTGATTTGGTTTCAGCCTTCATTCATCCCAATTCATGTGCTGTTTTTCCCCTTTCCAGTATTGTTTGCTTAGAACTTGTGCGATAGCTTTTTAAAAATCGGATGAGCTAACAGCGTGATTGTGATAAGTTGTACAGACAATGTTTTTATAAAATTACTGTGCAAATATAAAATGCTTTTATTACTTCAGGCAAACACACGTTCCTATTTCTTGTTTTAATAATTTCTCTTCTAAAGCTGCATATTTACCGTAAGGTGTTTGGATATAACGTCAACAGTCCTTTTCTTAGTTCTTACTTTTGCTGTGTCTAGTTGCTACTTTTGCTTATATAGTAAAAGGCATAATATATTATCTTGTTCAGAAAAAGTATTCGCGAAAATCCTTTTCATTGTTCTTACTTTTCCTGTGTCTACTTGCCACTTTTGCTTGTAGTAAAAACCACAATATATTATCTTGTTCAGAAAAATTATTTGCGAAAATCAATCTTAACTATTGGTAATTTCTAGCTGAGGCACTTTTAAGCTTCATATGCCCCTACACATATTCGTATGAGTAAGACTAATATGATATCAACAAGCGTAGTAAATTCCGGTCCCATTAAAAAATACAAAATCTCAGAGTATAAAGGTTTTAGACTAAAATAAGTAGTAAACCCATACAATAATATATTCATTCATTCAAATATCTGAAATTTTAACAAAAGAGGGTGCTCATGTTATAAAATGTTATATCATGTCTTAAAATAATGAACATCCCGAGTTCTTATTTTTCCAAAAGCTTTATTATCAATAACCTCTAGTTTCTGGTAGCATTGAAAGAAAATAGGTTACATAGCTAATGAAGGTAATCAAACCTTAGCGTTTAATCACGTGATTACAAGTCTAATTGCATACTAGTATACAACATGACCAGAAACTCAATTGATGAGTAAAGACATTTTGTTTTCACGACAGGACTACTGAACAACTAGGGTTTTGTTTTTATACCGTTTCCTACATATTACGAAGCACTAGGGTAAGTCGATATCTCAAGGACATTGCTAACTTGGATAAAATTGCCAAATCATTATAAAGCCCTACAAAGCTAAAGCCATACAATAGGGTAAGTACGAGTTTGGTTTATCGTAATGCTTTTAAGGCTGATCGTTGTTTTTATACTGAATTGATTCCGCCGTAAAAGGAAATACCAACATTAATTTGCGATGCACTTGAAGTAGGCGTATCGTGCTTTTTACTTCTTATCACGATAAGCCAAATGGTATGGTTATAAGCAATCGGTTTTTTAATAATGTTCCGGTGAAGGCACCATGCCGGTACTATCAAGTAAGTTACCATGTCCAATGTGCTTTTAAAGCACACGTCCTATTATTATATATACAATTTAATGCTAAAAATGTTTTCACAACGTCTTGCGAAAACGTCCTTCCATTATTTAAATTAATACAATCTCTAGTGTGCATTTTCTTCAATACCTTACAGGCAGTGAATGTAATGCTTTTTTGTTTTTACCATCTAGAGTAGTAGTAAGAACGCATTTTTCAAAACATATATTCGCTAAAATCGATATTGATTATTGGTTATGTCTAACTAAAGTGCTATTAAGTTTAGTTTAGTTTAGTTTAGTTTGATTTGCCATTCCAACTCACAATGATATGATACATGAGTTCAATAAATATACAATCTTGAAAATTACAATAAATTACACAAAGCATTTATACTAGAAAATATACAATGCCAAGAATAGCACAAGAAAGTCTTATTTCCATTAGGGTCCTTAAAGATACAAAACAGTACATATTAAAACATTATATATATATTAACATACAACAATTATTGCACTTTTGGTGAAACAACTGCATATAAGAAACAGATTTAAAAAATCAAGATAAAAAGTGACTTTTCATTGCCTTTGTGAATTGCACATGGCTTTTGGAGATTTTTACATGAGTTGGAAGCAAGTTCCATTCTCGAATTTCAGTAAAGAAAAATGTATTGCACTGCTGACCCTTAGCTTTTTGAACCATAACATTTGCTGCATTGACCCTGGTAGAGTACCTGTGGGTGTTGGACAATTTTGAAAAATTAGAGTTTAGGTACTCTGATGCCATGTTATTGTAGATTCTGAATACATGATTGAGTTTTAGTTGTCTAACATGGTCTTCCACTTTCAACATTCCAAGCTGATTTAGTTCTTCATCACCAATGTGAAAACTGGGCTCCAGCTTCAAAATGAAGCGAATTAACTTGTTTTGCATAATTTGCAGCTTGTTTTGCAACTTTGAGCTTCGTTTGCCCCAAAACGTATTCAAATGAGTAAAAATGACGTTTTGTTCATACACGCTTTCCTATGTTCAACACACGGGTATTTTTGATCGCAATCCCGACTAAATGAAAAAAACAAGAGTTTAGAGGTATTAAACCAACTTAATTGAGCTTTGCTATTCAAGGGGGGTTATTACGACAATCTGGAATACGACTATTCAATAATTAGAGATTTAAGAAAAATCGAGGGCGCTTTGGCCAGAAAATGTGAGGAATATGCATTTAAACTCAACTTAAGTGGTTTATGCTCATTAACAACAATACAATTAAACAGCTGCCAACCTTGCAACACAATCTGTTTCATATAATGGCGATGGGTTTGTGTGATTGCAGATAGAAAAAAATATCGGTCATGGGATGTTTTGTCCATCTTTAATTGTAACATTGTGTGCTAAGTTCAACTTAGCAACATCACTAGTAGATGAAGACGACATACCGTTTGTGCCCCAGGATGTATTACATAGTCTGTACAAGTCGTATTTGTCTTTATTTATATCTTATTATAAGATATACTTGTTGATATATAAAGGTCATTCCAGTAAATCCTCGGAATAATTTTGAAACAACAATATTTGGCAATATGATATATAAGATAACAACGTCAATATTCGACTATCAAATCAGTATGTCATTTGTTCGATTTTATTGTCGAAAGATATAATAAATGTCAGTCTTATCAGTGCTGCTGTTAACACTAATTGTGTGCGTCATATTCTCCAGAGAATTATGTTCTATTTCATGTGGCAAAAGCATAGTTGGTTAATATATAAAAGTGTTCCCTGAGCGTCTATATAATATACCGATTCTTGTACATATTGACATATGAAAATGTTTTGCTGTGACCAGCGTTTTGGCTTGTTTGCGATTAATAAACAAACAGCTCGTTTATGTACGACATAAAGGTAATATACATTACTGGATTTATGTCAAATTATTATGTTGTGTCAAATTATTTGATCTTCCTATTATTCAAGTTGCTTCTCGTATTTTTTTTGTTTGTTATTTTTGCCATGGCTATTGTGTTAAATTTAAATTCACTCAACAAAAGGTTGATTGAACTCGTGTTTTTCATA
>JAUMTS010029244.1:0-11279 GCA_032273385.1 Ophiopholis aculeata | reverse complement strand
TATTAAGGGATTAACTTTCTACAAGTGTTAATCACACTGGGTTTTTAACTGACTGTCTTGTTTCACAGAAATATTGCATTTATCTCTGTAAGCTACACTAACTGTCAATTACAAATTATGATCTAAGGTATTTAAGACCATTATAGATAGTTATATTTATCATGTTTCCTTAGTAACAAGGATATTTCACAAAATTGTTGGATTCAAAATGTTAGTTTATCATGTTTCCTTAGTATACAAGGATATTTCACAACATTCCGGATTCAAGATGTTAGTTATATTCAACCAAATGTCTATTTGAGTTATATCTTTTTAAGCTTGATCAAGAGGCTTTTATCACCTTTATGACAATTTGTACCTAAGCTGCCATTTTCCCATTGTTGCGTAACAAAGAAATTGTATAGCCCAACTTGCAAATTGTTAACCTAAGCACTACTTTTTTGTCTTGATAGTGGGAAAACCATGCCAAAAGTCTTCGTCTGGAACAAGAAACCTTGAGGAAGATCAATGAGAAGATTGAAGAGAAAGTGATGAAATCTATGGGAACATGGATTGACTGGCAGTACCTGCTGGATGCAGCATCTCTACTAGCTAAGGTATAAAGCAAGATATAATCAAGCCAATTATGATCTGTTGGTGGTTGTAATGAATCAAATGCCCACAGAATTTTATAACCGCAATTGGGCTTGTTTGTCACATTTGCCATAGACACACAGTCGTGTTCACTGCAAATTAGGATTGAGTGTGGAAGAAAGTGTTTTTGATCTTTTTTAGGGACTTGACACATTATTACAATGACTCAGATTTATCTGAAATGAATCTTGAATTTGCAATTTTTAGTTAAATTTTGAATTGGTATCAGAAGAAAATTATAAAAACAATTGTTTAAATACATATCTACATATTGAAGTTGATTTGATCAAAGAAAGACTTATTTGCTTTGTTGATGCCTAGGTTCTGTAGTTATTTGCTGGGCCTCTTGTGAGACCAGTACTTTTGTATTGAAAGAGTTACCAGAATAAAGATAGAACAAACTAAACTTCAACAATTATTAAATACAAACTTGCAAGAAGTGAAAAGGCTGCCACCAAAATGTAAAGTTTTTATTTTTGAGCATGACCATTTGTCAAGCTGTACAGCAGTTATAAGGCTTCTAGGACTTATTTCAAAGTTTAATAGACCCTTTAAGTAACACAGTTGGAGGTTGAACAATGGTGACAGATACAAATATTGTGTGGAGGAAAACAAGACCATTTATAAAACTCATATAACACATTACGAACATGAATCATATATTTTGTGGAAACCAAACCACAAAGAAATATCAATCCGATCAGCCGAAGGTGAGATCTTGACAATTGAAGTGGTTACCATTTTTAAAAAAAATATTTCGTCCTACATTATATACCATTACATGGCAACACGTGTCGTAGTTGGTGAAATTTGTACCTAGTTGGTGAAAACCAAACAGAAAAGGCAAAGGCTTAACCAAGTTTTTCCCTCAAATCCTAGATCAGCAATTACCGATTCGAATCTATTTCCACCAGCAATCAATCAGTGCTAAACTTGTGATAAACATCACTTATAATTGTTGATAGATAAGTAGGGTAATTCAGTAGCGGGGAAAATACAACTGATAATGGACCACATTGGATAAGTGGAAATAGAATTTCATTTGAAGGAAAGTCAAGAAATTTGTATTTAACTATTTCTAGTTTTGAGTTAATAAACCCATCCTTCCCATGAACTCTGTTGACTTGTCTCTCCAAAGAGTACAGTATGGATTGGATGTCAGTAGGACTATCAAGCTTTCCCCCACCAACTATTTTGAGATAAGCTTCAAGTTGTCAAGGTCATTTTACAAAGTACTTAAGATAAATGTATGAAATTGAAACCTGCACCATACTGCACGCGAAGCTGTTACACCCACTTAAGAGGTATAGGCTATGATGGTATAAGATAACTCCTTTTTCAAATTGATGTGGACATTGTTTGCTTCTTGAAGATCCCTAAGATTAGTTGAGAAAATACAGAGATAGGTAGGCTTAGGATGGAAAGAGCATGGAATGTGCATGGGCCATTGGATCTTTGCCAGGGCTGCCATGTGTTTGTTCCTAAATAAAGATCAAAGGATTTTGTATTTTAATCTATTTAATTGGCTCTTAATAAATCAGATCCCTCAGACAAGGATATGATAATCTTACCGACAGAGGGAGAGGGCCTGAGAAAAACAAAATAAGGACTGTGTATTTTATGAAAGATTAGGATTCCAAGATTTGTTATGTGATCAGTTGCTTTCTATTATTCAGCAATAGTGGGTGAAGTTGTTGAGTGTTTTTTATAAAAGTTGTGACTTTCAGCACGCACCGCGCCTCTATAATGCGTACGATGGGCAGAGCGAGTGCAGACCTGGTTTCTTTGGACAGAAGCATGTTACAGCTAATTATAACAAATGTTTACCATTTATGCATGTCACACAGGACGCAAGGTTCTAAGCTCGCAACTTTAATGATAAACAGTGTAATTTATTTGAAGATGCACAGCCTGTTTGTATTTTCATTCTATTATATGATGACAATGATATTGCAAGAATCACAGACGCCTCATAATAGATTGTCATTACATGCTGGCATGATTGACTTCAACTTTTGAAGATCAAAATAATACTTATGTACAATAATCATACTTACGCCTGTTTCCAGTTACTATTATTCATTGATTTGTTAATTGTTCTCAACAGTTTATACATGCTGAATCATAGAGTCAGTTGGCTCTTGTGGGAAAGTACACATAACCCAAGAAGATTTAACTGAATAAATATTTGTTTTACAACTGATACTACTTTTCCTTGTAACATTAAGTTTGGATATTATATTATCATTTTGCCTAATCCCTCCCCCACTTTTCCCTTCGTGTCATTAACTTTGGTTACTATCTAAACTTCTCGCTTAATCTTCCGCCCACAGTGTCGCTACACTCTTCAATACACGTACCCGTACGCCTACTATTTAGAGTCCGGACCTAGAAAACAACTCTTTGAATACCAACAAGCGCAACTAGAAGCAGAAATTGAAAATCTCTCATGGAAAGTGGAAAGAGCAGAAACATATGATAGAGGGGTAAGTGTACTTCTGTTTAACAAAAAAAATTTGTGGGGGTTTAATTTTCACGCTTTTCATGGTCAACCATGCAGCTTCAAATTTTAAACCTCACGAAAATGTTTGTACACATGGACTTTAATATGTATATTTGAAAGCGTGAATAAATACCCACTGAACTATCTAAAAGTAGCAAAAAAGTGAAAAAATTAACCCAGCTAAAATATCCCACAATACACTATTTAGTGGTGCTGCAGTCAAAACAGGGATATTACTGACTGGTAGCATGAAATAGTATTAGATTTAAGTTTTCAGTGTAGCTTCGAGGTGTTAGGAACATGAGTCTTGACACTAATTTGGTGTTAATTCTGTTGCAGTATGAATGGCTCCATAATGTTCCGAAGAAGTAGTAAAAGTGATGTTGGGCAGAAATCAAGGTTAATTTTGTTTTGAAAGCGGAAACAAATATTCTGTTTTAAACTTGATGTAGCTGTTACGGTTGAGTTAAGGTTGGAGAGAGTATTGCATGGTTAATGTGAACTCACAGCTGAGGCAGATTTGTTGATAAAAAGTTTTTCTGTGGTATTAACACTGAAGAAAAAGGTGATGAGAGCCCAAAATCATGGTTAATCTTTTCAAAATGTTGCAGTTCAGAAAAGGTAAATTCAGTGTCATTGTTTTATACAACGGCTTGAACCTTTACGAGTAACAAGATTAGTGTATTGGTATTGGTTGGTCTAGTCAAAATGGATGTTATGACGGACAAAACTGAGACATTTTATTGGCAGAATTAGAACAACGGTAATAATTAGTCTAGTCGAATCAACTGAAACTGTGAAGGGAGGGCTAGCTGCCTTTCAGCCAGCTGTCATTAAGTCACAAAACTGTTGTTTAGCATGACTTGGTGTTGAGCGAGATTTAAAAACAATGCCGATGGCTCAATTAAGACCTGATGTGCTGAAAGAAATACATTTTTGTCTAGAATATGGTCATAGTGCGTTGCCCCTGTGAGGAAAACATATGAGCGATAAAAAAGTTTATTCCATCTAGAACCTAGCATGCCAGGGCAAGTAGACGGAGAACATTAGGCTTTGGTTCCTTTGATGAAATGTAGGGCTTTATTGAGAGTATGTACTTGAAGAAACCTACTGGAACAGGTGTTTAACCTGTAATTAAGCCCAGATTAACCTTTTAGTGTGTGTTAAAGTGCATGCCTGCTTGTGCAATGGTTTGTACTGATTTGTTTTGTTTTGAAAATGTTACAAAACTAGTTTCATTAAAGGATTAGAGAGCTAAATCTACTTCCTTAGCAGCTGTTTAAATAAATGATATAACTTGTGGACATCAAGTAGTCAAATGAATACCAGGTGCATCTTCCTTTGATGAAATATATCGTTATTACTTTATTTGCTGAGAAAAATCAATCAGAACATATGTGAACAAGTTTCTGTTTCTGTTGAAATTCTGTTTCTTCATGTTATTTTACCCTGTCAGTCCTTCCAGAATGTCCAAACTGGCCCATTTGCGTTCTCTTAATTTATGAGAACACGGCTTCTAGTGGTTAATTTTCACATTTACTGTGGGGTCTAAAGATTATTCAAAATTGATGTTTCAGAATGTCAATGAAAAATAAAATCAACAAGATTTTATTGTTCTTTTATTTGTACTTCCATTTGACATTGGGTTTCATGGAAAAGGTTACAAAAACAGGTGGTTTTAAGATTTTAAATGGAAGGCTTTCAGAAAACATGATATATCCAAGAGTTATTTATCTGATAATTTCTTCTGAAAGCTAAAACTCCCATACTGTAATGGTAACATAATGTTTCTAAGAAATCTTATTTAGCACTGCATGTATGTAAACATGGACTTACAAAACTAGCCTTGATCTTTAGGAAAGAGACTTGCATATAGAGCAATGGTGTCTGCATCAAGGATTGCTTGGTAAATTGGAAACGGCAGAAGGAAGTGAAAAATTAGAGCGTAAGATCCATGTTGATCACAGTTCAGGTGATCCTATGTAATATCTTATCCCCATGCTGATTTGCTAATACCATTCGTCAGAATGTATCACAAATTAGCATCTATTCTGATCCGTGTAGATCTGAGTAATTACATGTGCATTATCAACAAACATTTAAATAAAGTATTATATTGCTGTCATCAAACCATTATGGGATATGAAAAGTGCAGTGTTGTAGCAAATCACCCACCTACTTGTGACATGACTGGGTTTTACTAGTCTCTCATCTTATGCCCAGGGGAGTGCAAAAGCCTTGATGGTGCCATAGTCTCATGCATTAAGTTGAATCATGAAAACATGATGCGGAACATGAATGTGACATTTAACCATGAATGTGATATTTAAACCGAGGGATCACGTTAGCTTATAAAACACATACTTACAGTTTACTGAGCATTAATGGGGGCATGGGCACATTATGAGCTGGTTTTAAGTATGTTACATCCTGTGATTACCTAGTCATTTATCAACACTTGTTATGTGCTCGATCGATTCTATCACCATTATCCATTTGATGAGAAAATAGCGTGTTTAGTTTGACTTGTTACCAGAGTGGGGGCACACTCAAAAAGTTTGGGTAGATATGTGCCATAAGATTTTTCGGAACAGATTGAATGCCCCAAATCCCAGTACGATTTTGGGAACAGATTTTCCCTTCAGAAACTAGGGTCTTGGGATCACATTTTCACCAAACATAGGCATATGGAAAAGAAAGTTTTGCACAAATCTGATGAATACATTTTTTCTGACTTTAGGCTCAATACAAGCTCACTGGGTAAAAAAGGGGCTTAGGACTTGTAGCGCAGAAGAAGCCAGAAAAGGGGGTCTAATCACATCATGTACCATTCCATACCACCCTACAGTGGCAGTATCCACCGGGCTTGTTAGCGTGCAAGGTGGCTTTCATAAAAGCTTTACAGGTTGTACTAAATAGATCATATGGTATGGTTTATGGGCCAGATTGAGGACATTATGTGTTGAATGTTTTTCATTTGTTATGATGTTAGCTGCTGTTTGTCTAGTCAAAACTAGGCCATCCTTCCTGTATGAAGCAAGAATATCGTTTTAAAAGCATTTTTGTGGGTGGATGTGAATTGATTTTCTGTGGCCACCTGTAGGTATATGACCTCTTCTATCTATTGAAACCATGACTTCTTTCTAAATGTTTTGTGTCGTAGTATCCTATTGTAGTATAAACTAGGAACCCTTGTGAACTGAACTTGTAATGGGTGATAGGTATATAAGGATGTGAAGAGGCATTAAGATTTTTTTAAATGTTACTTTCTTAAAAGTAAATTAATAGCAGGTTAAATCAAAAAGTTTAAAAGTGTACCAGTACTTCGTTTTTAAATTAAAGATTTGTTTTAAATTGTACACAAAGCAGAGCCTGCAGCAAAACCTCACTATTGGTTATTTCACAACAGTGGTATTTCAGGGATGAGGAGCACAATTTGTACCTGTGTGTCTAGAGTTAAAACCTGTGAATTTTTGGTTTTCGTTAACCATAAGGCTGTTTCAATGTCATCACACATTTGTGTCTCTAAAGTTGAAAACTGTTTGTTGCCCCCGTGTTATGTAAGTACAACTTGCATTTGATTCCTAAGAAGTGCAATTTATTTATGTATTTTTTTAAATCTCTATATGCGAAGATATTCAAAACTACCATGAGAAGAAAATCCGCCTCAATCCAATTCTTGGGACACATCATTGCGTGCCACTGCTAGGTCCTACTTACCCTGAAATGTAATAATATAACACAATATCAATTTTCAATTCCCAGAACTGTCAAAATCGCAAGTGACCCATTGCAGCATCAAGAAACGACCAGTCTAACCGTCTCTGATGCAATTAGTATATTAGTAAGAAGGTCTATAAATGAGAATGATATGGGTTGTTGAATGTGATTTGTAGGAGTTATAACATGAGAAATTTGGCTTTACGTCATGTTACCAAGCATTACAGGCTAGAGCTTGACGTGCAGGGTGTTACAATCATTGGCCTAGAACCCAAACATGATCTCTAGGGGATTTAACCCCTTGACTTTGGGGTATAGATTCCCGAATGCCAAGTATATTTAACTTGTTACGGCAACTTGAGACATCCAAAATTACCCACCAGCCTTATAACCATTGGCCCGTAGCTAAAGGAAACCTACTTAGTATTTCAAAACAACCAGAGGAAACATACTTCGTATCTCAATAACAAATTCCAGAAGTGTATGGAATATATTTCCCGTTTTGATGGTGGACTAAGTTGACCAGGTGCTTTCTATTTATATTTTCCAGGGTTTGATCTCCGTAGGGTTATCATGTTTTTAGTGACCCATGACTTAGGAAAACAAGCATGACACAAGGATTATGGTCATGGTTTACATTGCTGAGTTGTATTAGTGTAGTTGTCATTGTGATCCCTAAGGTGTGGGTAATCCCCATGAGAAGGATACTAGGGTTCTAACTATGTCCAGCTGGTGTTTGGCCTTTAGTCCATGGCTGTGACTTGTTAAGGAAACTACCTGATCAGAACACATTGACGGTTTGTTTGGACTGTTTAAAATGAGTCAGAAAGGAAGTCATTCTATGTATATGGTGTAACTTGAGGGTTAGTTGATGGATGGAAGTATGCAATAATATTGACACTTTTCAACAGTCAAAATGTCATAACAAATTATCATCAGAAAGTTTGTATAATAAGATCGAAAGTACACAAATGTAACTTCAGGGTATTTTTTTTAAAAATTCAATGAAGAACCCTTGAGTAAACCCTTCCATGATACTGTCTGCAGGGAGAAATTCAGAGACTGCAAGGTACAACAAAGTAGTTGAGCTCTTGATTACTCAATCATGCTTCATGCAAACCGTCACAATGTTCTGGTAGTTTATCTGCCTTCCTCAAGACTGCTAGCAGGTACAATGCACTCAAACAACTGTATTTGGAATATATACTTTTGAAATGATTTTGCACATGGTAGTATTTGCCAGTGTAGTCTCCCCTTTTCAGGTAGACACAACTATGTTTCCATCGACTTCCACTACATGGCAATATAAAGGATCTAGTACAAGAAATCGCTATATATATGTTTGATCGAATGACTTTAATCCATCACATCATAATTTGATGTACAAGATCATGGTTCTTGTCACTACATGCCTCAAGAAAGGCGAATGGACTACATGCAATAGGTTGACAGCAATCTATGACTTAACACTTAATGCATCGAAACAAAGCTACTGATTATAGTTTGAATGTTTTCCACTGGGACAAAATTGACAAGTTGTACCATAGACATTGACTCATTCTCACAAGTTAATTGGATTTGAAAGATGTAAGATGTTTAAATTGATTCAGTGGCATACATCAACGCGACGCCTGTATGGTAACAATATACAGGCACATAATCATTCAAGACAGTGTTCACACCCATGTCTTATCTGCCTATCGTATCTGGCATAGGTAAACCCTAGGTCTAGGAGGTGAAAGATTGCTTTGTAATAACCCCGTTGCTTACCTGTATCAGTTTATTAGATGACCTGGATAAATGCAAGTAACATTAATGTATCTATGAGCAGGCCCCATGTCAAAGACTGAGACAATTTGTGGACTTGTCTGTACCTTTTTTATAAGACTCTTGTTAGAAGCACGTTTACAGAATGTACTTTTTAGTGAATGTCATTTATTGATAAATGACTGGGATCCAAAGTTGTTCAAAACTGTTTATTTATCTATAAGTTTTAAAACTCAACATGTAGCAATTACTAATGGGCACAGAAGCATTGCACAACATTCCTTTGAATCAAATTTCCAATATCTAAAGCATACTGGAACTCTTTCATTGCAAATCCTCTTCATTCCAGACAGTCAAGGCTTGTAATACCCCAGGGGTATTCTTAGGTGGGCCACAACCCACAAGCCAAGTCCCCAGGCTGACCCAGTGTTTTGCACTGATGCATGGCTTGAGGAAACAGACCTGTCATCCCAATTACTATGTACCTAAATTAATAGTGACAGTGTAGCATTATCTGGTGCTCCTCACACGAGCTTGTTAGCGGTCGTTGATGGACAGTCAATCCCGTGTTTGTTCGTAGCACTGCTTCGGCGTTATCATTAGCGGCCTATTTTCAAGGGTTATCTCAAGTCACAGGGATGTGTTTTATTCTATTTCCAAATATTGTTTTATAAAATTGTGTCAATTTTAGGGAGAGGTGTACAATCATGTCATATTGAGAAGGAAGCATTGTCTGGTAATGATGTCAAGGGACAGGCGTTTTGACCTGGAAAATTTGTTGAAAAGATTAACAGATGAAGTGTTTATAAGATGGTTTCTAGTAAGAAGTTAAATATTTTGATAATTTCCCTTGCATTTGTATCCAAACCAGAAATGAATATTCAAAATCTATAATATTCAGTTTCTGATGGGTGTGAGATATAGAAGTGTGGAAAGAAGTAGAATTCTCTGCAAGACTCAACTCATTACTTTCGAGGACAAATTTCAGAAAACCCAAACAACTTTTTCATCTGTAAATTGTTATAGGTTACTTTAATATGACCCATTGTGTTAGCATTAAAGTTTCACGTGACTTGCAAGTTTATGTATTGAATTGAACAAGTTTTGAGGAAATGTGGCTTCAAAAATGTCCAAATAATATAGCTGTTCGTTTCTGTTCCAGGGTAACAAGAACTGGCTGGATACCCTGAGGTCACTCCCGCTCATGTCTATTTAATTCTTTGATTCTAATACAATCTGTGTGTATAAAGACTCAATCTGGCCTTTCCTTATGCCTAATATGGCCATTCAGGGCTCAGGAATTATCTTATAGCTTACATTATGCTCCACCACATTGATGTTCAATTACCACAACAGTGCATAGAATGGCACAACAGTGAACTTGCTGTAATAAGAAATAGGATTGTTCAAATCCCTGGTTTCCCCATAGGGCTGGGTTGCGTTAGTAGGGAGTGGTTGGTACAATAACCCAAAAATTAAATGCCTTGATAAGTTACACTTGAAAAAACCTTTTGAACTCACCAAGAAATGTCTGAAACAGGCAACTACTTTAGAGCTTGTAAGAAATGTCTCGAATAGGCAGATCAGTTTACCAATGACCTAAAATTGTAACTTTTGGTCAAATATGAATAGGGAAATTGGTGTCTGATCCTAATACAAGAAAAGCCACACTTAGCCCTTGTATAAACATCTGGTTTTGAAAGAAGTATGGCTTGGTGCGTTATCCCTGTAGAGGCTTTGCAGTTCACCTCCCATGTGGAATATGTGCCAATGATATCATGTCCAGCCCAGGATGTACCAGTCATTCCAACGCATTGACATATATGCAGTTTGTTTGGGAATATCAGTCCACAAGTGATGAATAATGCACCGTGTCCCCAGGGCAGCCTGCCCCTAAGGCAAACTAGGAATAAGCCCATCCCAGCCCTAGCTGACACGATGCATTCAAAGTTGCAAAGATGTTTGCATGGGCCTCAGGAAAACTTTCGTTTAACCCCAGGCAAAAGTTTAACCACAGGCAAATTAGCCTTAAGCCAATCACGGCCCAGATATAGCTCTGTCATTGACACACATACTATGTTCCATGAGGATGTTCACATGATTGTAGCGGGGAAGCTCACAAGGGCAGCGTTCCCCAAACCAATTAGCCCTAAGCTGATCCCAGCTGTAGCTCATCAACTGACATGTATGCATTTAAGAATGTCTCAAGAAAAGGATGGCAGATGGGAATTTATAGAAGAGGTCTTATCCTAGACCGTGTTCACATTAGGGAATCTCTTTGTTGAATGAAGATCAGTTAGCCTTTGTTAGGTATTTAAGTGTGCATCCACATAACATTGAACATTACGACTTGACAGTGGCGCAAGCCTTTGAAACTACGCGTGCCCTGCTTCAGCGTAGCGTCTCTTTCTGCGTGTGTTTGCTTCAATGCGTGCGACCTAACTGACGCATATGTAGAGGCAAGAGGTGACGCTCATTTCACTCAGCACATGCTGAACTTCAAAGGCATGTACCGTTGTCAAGTATAAGTAAACATGACTTTAGTGGAATTGGCAGCCCTGTTCTTAGTTTCCCCTCGTATAATAATAATAATAATAATAACCAGCATTTATTTAGCGCCTTTGCCAGAGGATTCAAAGCGCTGTTGCCTATATTA
>JAUMTS010029133.1:0-11282 GCA_032273385.1 Ophiopholis aculeata | reverse complement strand
TGATTTCAGGCGTTTTGCCTCTGGGTTTACCAGTAGGATCTTCTGGTTTGGTGTCTTTAGCAATATCACGATATATTGGATGAGCTTTCAGACCTTTACTAGCATCAGGATAGTACACAGTTGCTGGTTTGCTTCTATCATCATCAATAATAGCTGTTGGCTTCTCATTGAATTCTTTCAAGCTACTACAAGGCTTAGCAACAGCTTCCTCACCAGTTTTAGGATTTATGATCTTGATAGGCTTTGAAACAGGATAACTCCTTGCACCTGTTACTATTGGTTTCTGGTCTGTGAATTCACCAGGAGAAATAATAAAACCTGGTGCATTACTATCCCCTTTACTTCCTGTGCTTCCGTGGGGTTCTTTAGTTGCTTCATTAGATGGAACCAAAACATATGCTGGTCCTTGATCTGTTATAAGCTGCATTGGTTGCGTTTCATCTGAAGGTTCAGTTGATGGAATAAGATTATCAGATAATACTGGAACTGGTCTCACTTTTTCATCAAAAGGCCTCTGTTCATATCTCAACTGCTCTGATGGTTCAATTGGGGTTGATGATATAGGATGTTCACTGTTGATTAATGGTTCAGCTAGTTTTGATGTTTCAACATCTGGTACAACAAATTCTGAGTCTGAATCAGTTGGAGAAGTTACTGAAGATGATATTCCAAGACTAATTGGTTGTTCTGAATTGTCCATCGCATCAGCATCATCAACAGAATGCTGACCATCAGTAGATTCTGATACTTCATCTTCTGATGAAACTGCTAAAGCTGAAATACCTTCATCACTTAAATTGTCATTTTCTGTTGGAACTGGTAGTTGATCAGGATCAATGGGTGGTGTTTCAAGTAAGACATCAAATTCAGACATGCTCTTAGACAACAACACATCTTCTTTTTCTATTTCAGGACCACCTGGTTGTGTATCAAGGGCACCAGTGAATTCATCAGATGGCTTCTCACCTGGTATACCTTGACTTCCTTTCTTCGGTTCCTGACCCATCATATTTTCACTTTCTGATTCCATTTCATCACCATTTTCACCAGAGTCAGAAGTTTTGCTACTTGGTGACTTTACTTTCCCTTCAGGATAAGCTGTTCTCAGTTGACCAGTCTTTGGATCGTGCACTTTCATTGGTTCTTTTCTGTCATCATCTAGATAAGCAGTTGGGAATTTGTCTAGATCATCAAGATTTTCAGCTGGATGAGCAACCATTGTCTGTCCTGTCTTTGGATCACTGACAACGATGGATCTTACAGTTACTGATCGAGCTCCTATTACAGTAGGTCTCTCAGCAGGTTTTGCTTCATCTGACAGAGCATAATCTGGAGTGTCTTCATTGTTATTAACTGCCAAGTCTGCATAGTCATCATCTATGGGTGTAAGAACATATGCAGGGCCTTGGTCAGTAATAAGCTGTGGTATAACTTGTTCAGGTCTTTCTGAGTCAAGTTGATCACTTCTTGTCAAATTAGGTTGTACCATGTCTGCTGTTGATCTCAGAGTCGTATCAATTGCATTAGGATCTACTGGTGCTTTCTCCAGGTAAATATCATATTGATCCATGCTCTTTGCTAGCATATCATCATAACAGGTTGGATCATTATCTTCTTTGCCATATTTTGGCGAAACATCCAGAGCCTCTGTGTTTGAATCAGGTCTTAATGCATCCTCACTAGATGGCATATGGGAATCAGCTTCATCTTCATCTGGCAAACCTGAAGGAACCATATCATATTTGGTTTCTTTAGCCCTCTTTGGTGGTGTAACATCAGTGTTGATTTCATCCAATGGTTCCCTATCATGTTTGAATTTGAAATGATCATCATTTGGCTCTGATGCTGCCTCTTCTGCCTCAGGATACTGATCTGATGGATATGCTACTTTTGTCTCCCCAGTTGCTGGATCATACACTGTTACTGGGTCTTCAGAATCTGTTACAAATACCACAGGATGAGTATTCAAGTCTTCAGGTGCAGTGGCTGGTACTGCAATCATGACATCCCCCGATTTAGGATCTTCCACCTTGAAAGGCTTTGCATCAGGTGCATCTTGCAGAGTCACAAAGCTAGGTAAATCACTGGGCACAATGTCAGAAGATAGAATATACTCAGGAGAATCAGAAACATCATCGCTTTTACCTTTCTTGTCTTCTCCTTCATCTGTTGGCTGCAGAATATAAGCCCAACCCTTGTTTGTCAGTACTTGTTGCGGTGTTGCCTCTTCTTCAGGATAATCATCTGTGTGGGGTTCTTGCAAGGCTATTTTGGACTTTTCCAAAGCTGATTCTGGCTCTTCCAAAGTTGGTTCTGGCTCTGACAAAGTTGACTCTGGTTCTGACAAAGTTAATTTTTGCTCTTCGATAGTGGATTTTGGTTTTTTCACAGTAGAATTTGACTCTTCCAAAATTGCCTTTGGTTTTTCAGTTGATTTTGGCTGTCCCAAAGTTGATGCTTGCTTGTTAGCAGTTGATTTTGGCGCTTCTATATATGACATTGGCTTTTCAATACTTGATTTAGGTTCATCTATAGTTGACGTTGGCTCCTCTACGATTGATGGCTCTTTCGTTGTTGACAGCTCTTCTACAGGTGATGTTGGCTTTTCTGTACCTCGTTCAAGTTCATCTGTAGCTGATTTTGGCTTTTCTGAACACAGTTCTGCCTCTTCCAAAGTTGGTTCTATATCTTTAAACATAGATAAGGGTTCTTTCATACCTGGATCTGGCTCGGCTGATGGTTTAGAGTCACTCTCCAGTTTAATTGGATGATGTACCAATGCTGGTTTATTTGTATCAGACACATACACAGATGGGTCATTTTCCAAATCGTCAGGTCTTGTAGCTGGTACAGCAATCATCTGATCCCCACTAACAGGATCCAGGACTATGAATGGTTTAGCATCTGGATTGGATACTATCCCTTCTACTGAAGGTGCTTCTTCAATTGGGTTAGTGTCCACTGTCATAAATGGTGCATCTGTTTGATAATCTTCTGGTAATGGTTTAAGTGTGAATGCAAGACCTTTATCAGTAGCAAGTTGTTTCTTTTCAGGTTCTTCTAAAGGAGAACTCTTATCATCCCCACTGCCTTGATCCCCTGTTCTCCTTTCACGTTTTTCACCACTGTCAACAGCTGGATATGCCACCTTGGTCTTTCCTGTGTTTGGATCATAAACCTTGATTGGTTTATTTTCTCCAGAGACAAAAGCTAGTGGCTCTGTGTTCAGATCTTCAGCATTTGTTACTGGAGTAGCTTCCATGATATTACCTGTGACTGGATCAGCAATCTGGAAAGGTTCTATATCCGGGGCGTTCTGTAAAGATGTCATGTGGGGCTGACTATCAGGATCGGTTTCAACTACAGCAATGTGGGTTGGCATAATTGCACCACCATGACCACCACCACCATCACCAGCTGGTTGAAGCTTGAAGGCCCAACCTTTATCTGTAAGGATCTGCTGTGGAGCGGACTCTTCGGCGTGGTCTTCACCCTTCATTGCAGATGGTTCTTCACTATCATCAGTTATTGTTGGATAATGGATCTTTGGAGCTTGTTTGGGATCTTTAAAAAACACACATGGTTCCTGTTCTACTTCTTCAACAGTCTCAGCAGGAACAGCATCTTTAACCTCACTAGTGTTTGGATCTATCACTTTGAAAGGCCTACTGGTTGATGCTTGCTGTACACCAACAACATCTGGTACCCCCTTTAATGGCTCTTCCTCTGCAACAAGAGGCTTGGTTTGACCTTCTGATTGAACGAGATTTTCAAGAGGTGATTTCAAGACATATGCTGGACCTTCATCAGTTACAATTTGAGGAGTACTAGGCAGACTTCTATCATCAACAGGGCTAACTTCCATACTTTCATCTGGAACATTTTCAGCTGCTGGTTTAGAGACCTGCTTATCTCCATCTGGTTCTCGTGAAGTTTCAGACTGTGGTGTGTCTGGATAGTAAATTGTAGCTGGTTTCTTAGGTTTGGTTACAAAGACACTTGGCCTATCTTTCAGTTGTTCAGAATTTGTGACAGGTACTGCATGCATGAATTTACCACTCCTTTGGTCTTTGACTTTGAATGGAGGCATATCAGGTACCGTTTCTACACCAACTAACTTTGGCAAATATTTGAAAGGTTTCTTCTTGGTTGACACAACAGGTGCCGTCTGCATGCGATCTTCAGGAGTAAGTGGATTAAGTGTGTAGGCTAGACCTTTGTCTGTGTTAATTTGCTGATGTGTAGGCTTAGAAGGTAACTTAGCGGCTGCAACATCACCAGAGCCTGGCATGTCTTTTGTTTGTGGGTAATACACAGATGCAGGTTTGTGTGAGTCATCAACATACACACTGGCTTCTGCAAGAGCTGCTTTATCAGCGGTTGGTACTGCTAATGCCAATTTGCCAGATCTAGGATCAACAACTCTGTATGGCTTATCATCAGATTTATGAATTACTTGCAAAGGTTTTGGCCTCTCATCTAGGGATGGAGACTGTAACGCAAGAAGTGGAATGTTGTCTTTATTACCATCTTCAGGAAGAGGTTGCAATGCGTACGCCAATCCTTTGTCAGTTAACAATTGATCATGTGATGGTTCCTCTGTGGTATCCATATCCTCACAAGGTGCTCCTTCACTGATACCACTCTCACTGTGCTCAGATTGTGGATGATATATCAGAACAGGTTTACCAAGATCCTCTGCATATGCACTTGGCATCCTTTCTAATTGTTCTGAATTAGTTGCTGGGACAGCCTGCATGATACTTCCACTGATAGGATCCTTAACACAGAATGGAACCTTTTCAGGACATGTTCCAATTCCAACTACATCTGGCTTAGCTGTTATTGGTGTGACATCGGTTGGTACAATATCACTTACTTGATCACCATCCTGTATTGGCTTCAAAATGTATGCAGGTCCCTTGCCTGTTGTTATCTGTTGTATCATTGGTATCTCTTCACTTTCATCTCCTGCCTCAGGATAATGGACAACAGCCGGTTTGTTGACATCATCTACAAATATGCATGGCTTGTTTTCAAGTGCTTTTTCATCTGATGTTGGTATTGCTAACATGTGTTCACCTGATCTTGGATCTTGAACTCTCAATGGCCGAGCAGCAGGTGTATCCACAATACCTTGGACAACTGGTACATTTTCTAGTGGCTGAGTTTGTAAGGCAATAATTGGGCATGTGTCTTCACTGACATTGCTATCTTTTGGTATTGGTGTTAGAACATATGCTTTGCCTTCATCTGTCACAAGTTGCTTTATTGGTTCTTTAGAGGTTGCATCTTCACCAACAGGTTTATCACTTGACTTAGGTTTCACATATTTAGGATAATGAATGGCTGCAGGTTTGCTTGGGTTTGTAACATACACACTAGGCTCTGTCTTCAGCTGATCTGAATTTGTAGCAGGTACAGCTTGCATCAGCTTGCCACTCTTTGGATCTGTCACTTTGAATGGATTCTCATCTGGAGCAACTTCAAGCCCAATAATTTTAGGTTGATATTTAAAAGGATGCTTCTTGGTGGAGACAATTGGTGTCTTTTTCTTCAAGTCTTCTGGAAAACACGGTTTGAGTACATATGCAAGACCTCTATCTGTGTTAATCTGTTGATGTTCAGGTTTTGTGGGACGCTCAGAAGCAATATCAGCTACATCTGGTTTATCCTGGTCTTTCTGTTGATGATCAACACCTGCTTCTTCCTTTGATTCTTGACCTATTTCATTTGTACTTTCTGAGTCCATTGAATCTTCAATATCATTTGAATCACTAGTTGTGCCATCTGGTGACATCATTTTCTTCTCAGAAAGAGCTGTTCTTGTTTCACCAGTGTTAGGATCATGTACCTTTATTGGTTCTTTTTTGTCAGGGACCTCATCAGTGATGAGCTGTGGTTTAGCTTGTTCAGGTCTTCCTGACAAAGCTTGATCATCTGTAGTTGTTGCAGCTGGCTGACTTGATCTTGACGACATGTCAGTTGCATTTGAATCTACTGGTTCCTTCTCTAGGTAGACATCATACTGGTCCATGCTCTTTCCCAAAACAAAGTCATACGACGTTGGCTCGTTGTCTCCTTTGCCATATTTGGGTGAAACATCTAGTGCTTCTGTATTTGAAACAGGTCTCAATGTCTCCTTTCCTAACGGCAAGTGAGAATCAGTTTCTTCTTCATCTGGCAAATCTGATGGTACCATGCTAGCTTCGTCCACTGTATCAGTTTCTTTGGGAGTTTGTCTATGGAGTGTGGCTTCATCAACATCCATGTCTTCACCATCTATGTCACTTGGTATTGTCTCTACCTTCTCAATACCAGACTTGTCTTGCCCTGTTTTAGGGTAGTAAAGTTGCACTGGTTTATCAGAGTCATTCCCATAAGCACTTGGGAAACTGTCTAGATCTTCTGCATTTGTTGCAGGAACAGCTTCAAGAATCTCCCCGCTGTTAGGGTCTTGTACAAAGAATTCATGTATGCTTTCTGGTTCCATTCCATCTTCTGCTGTAGGAACTTTTTCCAATTCATGTGGTTTCTTTTTTAGTGGAGTTTTATCAGCAAGTACAACAGGTCCAGTAACATCATCTTCTTTAACTGGCTTCAGAATGTAGGCAGGACCCTTGTCTGTAATGAGCTGTCCTACAGGCTCTTTGTTATTATTATCTTGTGAAGTAGGTTTATCAGATTCAAGAGAGGTGGCATCAGAGAGCTGAGGTACCAGTTCATGACTGTCTTTACATTTGGGATAATAAACAACAGCTGGTTTATTGGTGTCATCAACAAAGATGCATGACTCATTTTGAAGTGCATCTTCATCTGATGTTGGTACTGCCAACATAGGTTCACCTGATCTTGGATCTTGAACTCTTAGTGGCTGAGCAGCAGGTTTCTCCACAATACCTTGAACAACTGGTACCTTTTCTAATGGCTGAGTTTGTAAGGCAATTATTGGACATGTGTTTTCACTGAAATTGCTATCTTTTGGAAGTGGTTTCAGAACATATGCTTTGCCTTCATCTGTCACAAGTTGCTTTGTTGGTTCTGTGGAGGTTGCAGCATCTCCAACAGGTTTGTCACTTGATTTAGGTTGAATAAATTTAGGATAATGAATGGATACAGGTGTATTTGGTTTTGTTACATACACACTGGGCTCTTTCTTCAGCTGCTCTGAATTTGTAGCAGGTGTGGCTTGCATCAGCTCGCCACTCTTGGGATCTTTCACTTTGAATGGCTGCATATCTGGTACAACTTCAAGCCCAATAATGTTAGGCTGATGTTTTAGAGGAGGCTTGTTGGTGGAGACAAGTGGTGTCGTCTGTTTCAAGTCCTCTGGTAAACAGGGTTTGAGTACATATGCGAGACCTCTATCTGTGTTGATCTGTTGATGTTCAGGTTTTGAGGGAAGCGCAAAAGCAATTTTAGCTGCATCTGGTTTATCCTGGTCTTTCTGCGGGTGATCAACACCTGCTGCTTCCTTTGGTCTTTGGCCTAATTCATGGGTATTGTCTATGTCCATTGCTTCTTCAATATCATCTGAGTCACTAGTTTTGCCATCTGCTGACATCATTTTCTTCTCAGGAAAAGTTGTTCTTCTTTTACCAGTGTTAGGATCATATTCAACAGGCTCTTTGATGTCAACACCATGTGGTGTAGCTTTACCTGATTCAATTGATGTGGTGTCAGATGGCTGAGGTACAACCTCACCTCTGTCTGCAGAATCTAGATAATGTACAACAGCTGGTTTATTAATGTCATCTACAAAAATGCATGGCTTATTTTGGATAGCGTATTCATCTGATGTTGGTTTTGCTAACATAGGTTTACCTGATCTTGGATCTTGAACTCTCAGTTGCTGAGCAGCAGGTGTGTCCACAATACCTTGAACAACTGGTACTTTTACTAGCGGCTGAGTTTGTAAGGCAATAATTGGACAAGTGTCTTCACTAACTTTGCTATCTTTTGGTAGTGGTGTTAGAACATATGCCTTGCCTTCATCTGTCACAAGTTGCTTTAATGGCTCTTTGGTGGTTGCATCATCTCCAACAGGTTTCTCACTTGATGTAGGTTTCACTTCTTTTGGATAATAAATGGAAACAGGTATATTTGGTTTTGTAACATACACACTGGGCTCTTTCTTCAGCTGATCTGAATTTGTAGCAGGAACAGCTTGCATCAGTTTGCCACTCTTGGGATCTTTCACTTTGAATGGCTGCTCATCTAGAGCAACTTCAAGTCCAATAATTTTAGGTTGATATTTAAAAGGATGCTTCTTGGTGGAGACAATCGGTGTCTTTTGTTTCAAGTCCTCTGGTAAACAAGGTTTGAGTACATATGCAAGACCTCTATCTGTGTTGATCTGTTGATGTTCAGGTTTTGAGGGAAGCTCAGATGCAATTTTAGCTGAATCTAATTTATCATGATCTTCCTGTGGAAGATGAACATCTGCTGCTTCCTGTGGCTCTTTGCCTAATTCATTGGTACTTTCTGAGTCCATTGCTTCTTCAATATCATCTGAGTCACTAGTTTTACCATCTGCTGACATCATATTCTTCTCATGAAGAGCTGTCCTTATTTCAACAGTGTAAGGATCATATTCAACAGGCTCTTTGTTGTCAACACCCTGTGTTGTAGGTTTACCTGATTCAATTGATGTGGTGTCAGATGGCTGAGGTACAACCTCACCTCTGTCTGCAGAATCTGGGTAATATACAACAGCTGGTTTATTAATGTCATCTACAAAAATGCATGGCTTATTTTGGATAGCGTCTTCATCTGATGTTGGTACTGCCAACATAGGTTCACCTGATATTGAATCTTGAACTCTCAGTTGCTGAGTAGCAGGTGTCTCCACAATACCTTGAACAAGTGGTACTTTTTCTAGTGGCTGAGTTTGTAAGGCAATAATTGGGCAAGTGTCTTCACTAACTTTGCTATCTTTCGGTAGTGGTGTTAGAACATATGCCTTGCCTTCATCTGTTTGAAGTTGCTTTAATGGCTCTTTGGTGGTTGCATCATCTCCAACAGGTTTCTCACTTGATGTAGGTTTCACTTCTTTTGGATAATAAATGGATACAGGTTTATTTGGTTTTGTAACATACACACTAGGCTCTTTCTTCAGCTGATCTGAATTTGTAGCAGGTGTGGCTTGCATCAGCTTGCCACTCTTGGGATCTTTTACTTTGAATGGCTGCTTAACTGGCGCAACTTCAAGCCCAATGATTTTAGGCTGATATTTAAATGGACGTTTCTTTGTGGAAACAATCGGTGTCTTTTGTTTGAAGTCTTCCGATAAACATGGTTTGAGTACATATGCAAGACCTTTGTCAGTATTGATCTGTTGATGTTCAGGTTTTGTGGGAAGCACAGAAGCAGTTTCAGCTACTTCTGGTTTGTCATGATCTGCCTGATATGCTGCTTTCTCTGGTTCTTGGCCAGTTTTGTGTGAACTTTCTGAGTCCATTGCTTCTCCACTTTCATCAGATACACTAGTTCTGCTATCTGGTGACAACATTTTCTTCTCAGGATAAGCAGTTCTCATTTCACCAGTCTTAGGATCATGTACCTTAATTGGGTTTTTTATGTCATCATCTATGTAAACACTTGGGAAGTTTTCCAAGTCATCACAATTTTTTGCTGGATGAGCCACCAATGTCTGCCCTGTCCTTGGATCACTGACAGTAAATGGTTTTGAAGGTACTGATCTAGCTCCTATCACAGTAGGTCTGTCAGCGGGTTCTGCCCCATCTGACAATGTAAAATCTGGTTTGTCTTCACCACTGTAAACAGAAATATCTGTATGATCACCATCTGTGGGAACAAGCACAAAGGCAGGGCCTTGGTCTGTAATAAGCTGTGGCTTAACTGTTTCTAATTTTTCAGAACAAGGTTGATCATCTTCTGTTGTTAAATTAGGTTGATCATTGTCTTGTCTTGCACTTGTTGGAGGAACCTCTGTTGCATATGGATCTATTGTTGGCTTCTCCAGATAAACATCATACTGGTCCATGCTTTTAGCCAACATAACATCATAAGATGTTGGTTCTTCATCTCCTTTGCCATATTTGGGTGAAACATCAAGTGCTTCTGTATTAGAAACAGGTTCCAGTGTGTCATCTGTTAATGGTATGTGGGAACAATTTTCTTCTTTTTCTGGTAAATCTGATGGAACCATATCAGAACCTGCTTCCCTTGCATTGGTGTCTTTGTGACTCTGTCTGTGGGACGGATCTTCATCAACATCCATTTCTTCACCATCTACTTCACTTGGTACCTTCTCTACCATCTCAGTCTTGGGCCTATCTGTTACATCTTGCACTTGCTGAGGGTAGTAAAGTTGCATAAGTGTATCAGGGTCTTTTCCATAAGCACTTGGACAATTTTCTAGGTCTTCAGAGTTAGCTGCTGGAGTAGCCTCAAGAATCTCCCCACTGTTAGGGTCTTGCACAAAGAATGGCTCATGTTTGTGGTTTGGTTCCACTTCATTACCTCCAGATGGAGTTCTTTCCAGTTCTTGTGGCTTGTTTTTTAATGGAGCTGTATCAGCAAGTACAACAGGTCCATTAACATCACCTTCTTTGACTGGCCTCAGAATGTAGGCAGGTCCCTTGTCTGTGTTTATCTGTTTAACAGACTCTTTGGTGGCATCAACATGTGTAGCAATTTCACCAAATTCAAGTGGAGTGGTGTTAGATGGCTGCGCTCTACTGTTTGTAGAATCTGGATAATGGATGACAGCTGGATTATTAGTGTCATTAACAAAAATGCATGGCTTATTTTGGATAGCGTCTTCATCTGATGTTGGTACTGCTAACATAGGTTCACCTGATATTGGGTCTTGAACTCTCAGTGGCTGAGCAGCAGGTGTGTTCACAATACCTTGAATAACAGGTACTTTTTCTAGTGGCTGAGTTCGTAAGGCAATAATTGGGCATGTTTCTTCACTGACATTGCTATCTTTCGGTATTGGTGTTAGAACATATGCCTTGCCTTCATCTGTCACAAGTTGCTTTACTTGCCCTTTGGAGGTTGCATCACCTCCAACAGGTTTATCGCTTGAAGTAGGTTTCACATCTTTGGGATAATGAATGGCTGCAGGTTTGCTTGGGTTTGTAACATACACACTAGGCTCTGTTTTCAGCTGATCAGAATTTGTAGCAGGTACAGCTTGCATCAGTTTGCCACTCTTAGGATCTCTCACTTTTAAAGACTGCTCATCTGGCGCAACTTCAAGCCCAGTGATTTTAGGCTGATACTTTAGTGGACGTTTCTTAGTGGAGACAATT
>JAUMTS010029022.1:0-11284 GCA_032273385.1 Ophiopholis aculeata | reverse complement strand
TGTGGTATGTTATCCATCTTATAATGTACCCATTTCCGTATTTATGAAATTCCAATACGGCTTGAAATTCGATCCCATCTCGAATGTTAGAAATATTTAAATAAATACATTAAACATTAAGGAATGCGATTTGGCCGGTTCCTGTTTTGGGTTTACATTCTTCAGGAAAAGGAAATAGCCCGGGGATCACAGGTTACTTTAATATTCATAGAACGGGATTCATGAATATATTTTTCGCACTTGAACATAAAATTATATATTTGTAAATAGGAGTTTCAAGGTGATCTGTTTTCAAAACCAATCAGTTCAGATTTGGCGTGCTTTGGTTTGTCACTCAAGTTGCATAGTTTAATAGATAATAAACTTGATTATCTGTCAATCAAAAGTTATATCTTATTTATTTTTCACATTTTACTTAGTATATGTTCAATCTGTAGATCAAGTGAGAAGTGATAGAATACCCGAGTATTGACACATACTAGTATTATTAATAGTAAATACTTATATTTATGAAATCTCCTTCACCATGTTTTAAGGTTGTATAGAATAATATATTCATAAAGCTAAACACAAGTAACTCATATCAAATATTATTAACAACAGATGTCGAGTTCTTTATAAATCCACAACTCGTCCTAACCATTGATTTCTTTGTAAAACCTACAAAATTGATTTAAAATTTATAGAACGGTATTCATAAATATATTTTTTGAACATGGCAATAAGATACTTGGAAATAGAAGTTTTGAGGGAATTAGTAATCCAAGACCCATCTGTTCAGATTTGGTATGCATTGGCTCGTTACCCCAGTTTTATGTATAAATGTCATGACTATAAAATTAAGTCAATAAGAGGATTTATGTTATTTGTTTTAGATATCTAAGGCATATTAAATATAGTTTAATCTGTAGATCAAGTTTCAGAAGAAACAAAATGCTTAAATTAATTACCTCTCTGTATTTCCTTTTCTCTTTTACCAGACGACGTGTTTTGTTTTAATATTTCCTTATTCAAATACTATTTATCTAAACACACCCGCCTTTATGATTCCACACGGCTTCACCACACTTTACAGATCTAACAATCTAAACTTGTTTTTGTTTAATATTTCAATCATAATTTATGACAGTATTTAGATTATTATCCACCCATTTGTAGTAAAATCATGCTACAAATTAAAGATAAGTTAGACGAAGGTAAAGAGGTTAAAATAATTTGTTTTCCATTAAATTCATGTATGTGATGAGTGAGCTAAAATCTAAATCTAGAATAAATATTAGACTGAGGAATCCTTATTTGCTTTCACATTTACGTGGACACACACAGTAGGAAGATTATCGAACAACATGACGCTTTGAAGACATTCATATTCATAACAATATATATATTGGTGTTGTATGAAAAGAAATATTCATAAGGCTACAGAGGCAATTCCTATCAAATATCACCAACACCAATAGGTGTCACAGCCGGATGAGCGATAGTGTGGTATGTTATCCATCTTATAATGTACCCATTTCCGTATTTATGAAATTCCAATACGGCTTGAAATTCGATCCCAACTCGAATGTTAGAAATATTTAAATAAATACATTAAACATTAAGGAATGCAATTTGGCCGGTTCCTGTTTTTGGTTTACAGATTCCCGGAAAAGGAAATAGCCCGGGGATTACAGTTTACTTTAAATTTCATAGAACGGAATTTATGAATATATTTGTCGCACTTGAACATAAAAATTAGATATTTGTAAATAGGAGTTTCAAGGTAATATGTAATAAAAACCCATTCAGTTCAGATTTGGTGCGCATTGACTTGTCACCCAAGTTGCATATATAATTGAATAGATGATAAACTTGATTATCTGTCAATCAAAAGATAAATCTTATTTTATTTTGTATATCTCACTAAATAAAGGTTCAATCTGTAGATCAAGTGTGAGAAGAAATATAATGCCTAAAGTCTTAACAAAAACCCGCTTCTTTTTGTCATATTGATGAAAAATCTTTAACGATGCTGTATGGCAGAATATATTTATACGGCTACACAAGTAATTCCTATCAAATATTAATAACAACAGATTGTTCTTTATAAATCCAAAACTATTTGTAACCATCTTTTTGTGTGAGTGTAAAACCTACAAAACAGAATATAGTTAGACGAGGGCTAATATGTTAACGGTATTTCTTTTTCTATTATATTCATGTATAGTAGTATGAAAATGAGTGAAACACATTAAATCTGAATCCGAGGAACGCGTATTTTCGTTGCCCTTTACGTGTAGGCAAATGATGTGAAGATCAGCCAAATGCTTATCGAATATCACCGCTCGGTGTCCTGGTCGGATGAGTGATCTTGCGGTACTTTATCCATCTAACAATGTACCGATTTCCGTATTTATGAAACTCAAATACAGCCCGAAATTCAATCCCATGTTTAATGTAAGAAATGTTTAAATAAATACATGAAGCATTAAGGAATGCCATAGGTCCTTTTCCTGTTTTTTGTTTTGTTTTCATTCTCCCGGAAAAGGAAATTGCTTGGGGATCACAGTTATCTTATAATGTACGGGTTTCCGTAATATTAAAGTAAGAAATATTTAAATGAATACATGGAGCATTAAGGAATGCAGTTTATTGATCCTCTTCCTGTTTTTGGTTTGCAGACTCTTGGAAAATTGAAAAAAAACCTGGGGATCAAAAAGTATTTTAATATTCATAGAACGGGATTCATTAATATATATAGTGTTCGCATTTGAACATGAAAATTAGATAGTTCTAATAAGGAGTTCCAAGAGACTTTCTAATCAAAGATCAATCAGTTTAGATGTGGTGTGCATTGAATTGTCACCCGAACTTTATATGGTTGAATTGATGATAAACAAAATTAACTGTCAATCAAAACTGTCAATTCGTTTTTGCTATCCTACTAAGTATAAGTTCGATCTGTAGATCAAATCTGAGGAGAAATAAAATGTCCTGAGTATACACAAATTATATTTATCATATTCATAATATCTTGAACGATGTTGTGTTGAAGAATATTTTCATTAGGCTACAAAAGTAATTATTTTGGAATATTATCGACTACAAATAAGGGGTGGTGATGTCGAGATCTTTACAAACAACAACATTTTTTTAGTAAAACCAAGTTAAAAAAACATAATTTAGTTAGACGAAGCTTAGATGTTAACGTGATCATTCGTATTACAATAAGTGAAAAATATAACACTTAATTTGAGGGACGCGTATTTTTGTTGACCTTTCTTTACGTGTAGGCAAATGTTGTGAAGATTAGCAAAAAATACGCTTTTCTATTTTCTGAAATTTCAGACATTCATATTCAGTAGATAATCTTTGATGATGTTTAAAATATATAAATATTCACAAGGCTGCCAAACTAATGCTTATCAAATATCAGCTACACCGCTCGGGTACCTGGCCGGATGAGTGATGCTGTGATACGTTATCTATCTTATAATGTACCGACTTCCGTATTTATCAAATTCAAATACATCTTGAAATTCGATCCCATCTTAAAGTAAGAAATATTTCAATACATACATTAAGCATTCAGGAATGCAATTTGTCCCTTTCCTGTTTTTGGTTAACAGACTCACAGAAACGGAAATACCCTAGGGATCACAATTTATTTTAATATTCATAGAGCAGTATTCATAAATACATTTTTTGCACTTGGACATGCAAATTAGGTTTTTGTAAATAGGAGTTTGAAGACAATATGTAATCAAATACCTTTTAGTTTGGATAAAGTATGCATTCGCTTATCATCCCATTGTTATGTAAAATTGAATTTAACATATGATTAACTGTCACTTAAAAATTATATCTTGTTTGTTTTTGATATCCTACTTAGTATAGGTTAGATCTGAACATCAAGTGTAAGGAGAAATGAAGTGCCAGACTTTATCAAACATTTATAAAACATTACTCGTATTTATTTGTACTGTTCTCTTTTACTTAGTACAATAGGTTTTGTTTAATTTTTTACCCATATTTATCGAAACATGTTGGTTAAATATTGTAATCACGATTGATATAAACATTAAGACGTGTTGTAAAACAAACGTATACTTAAAATAAAAAGAATTTAAAGTTTGTAGGGGTCGTATATGGGTTGAATGCTAATTGGGTATGTTCTAACAGGGCATAAAACCATGAAGACTTTATCTACGTACGCTAATTTGTTGAATAATGTTCAACAATTTGTTGAATAATGTTCCCTTAGACCTTAGGTCATAAAATAAGAAAATTGTAAAATCTTATATTATGCCCTTTTTCATTATTTTGCGTTACACCAAACAAGTTAATATATTATTTTAAAAAATGGCATATACTTAATACGCCTACAATCAAAAAGATCATTATTGTAAAACGTATTTTTTTTTTTAATCATTTAAATGATATTATAGTACATCAATAAAGAATACAATCATGAAATGAATAAAAGCCACACGGGGACTGATAAATTTGCACTGCAGAGTCGAATCTAATTCATCGGTATAAAATTTCTACTAGTATTTACAGCTAAATTATTATTAATTATTTCTAAATTATTAACGTTACAATAACCTTAATCTATAGTATCAGTATTTCATAACACTCTCTGTACCAAAACTACACTGTTAAAATTATCTTATATGGATGTATAACCCAAATACATCCGTATATTAAGGTATATTTAATTATAGATACCATTTTGTAGCCTGACCATATTTACAGAATTCAACTTACGTTGTGAAATGAGGTTCAACATCTTGACAATCATGTGGGTTACCCGCAGGATGATTATGTTTACACACTTCTATCAAGGCGTGCTCAAAAGATCGATACAAATGCGTTGTACCCAGAGAAAACGAAATCCAGATGAAAGCAAAGAGCGCTAGAAACTTGATGATCGGGGCGAACATTTTTTTGAAGCTGACTTGTAGAGCACCCAGTCCAGCTATCAGGACGGTGATGTCCAGTAAGCGGAAGAAAGTGCACACGTTGGCCACGGCAAATGTTGCTTCAGCAATCAATATTGGATCGAGAGAGTCCCAATCCAGACGAGATTCTTCGTATATTGTTGTACAATTAGACCTTTAATGTAAAGAAGATTATTATCATTATGTTATAATAAAAAGGTCTTAGAGTTTCATTTATCAGTCCCTAAAAATTGAAATGATTTCTTACCTCTGTGAGACGAAGCAGCTTTATTAATATCGCAAATATAGCTCATAGATAACCGCAATCTATCTAACGACTTCGCGAAGCAGGCGGAGTTTGTAACCTTAACCGGGCATGCACTGAGATGTAACACAATTTGGAAGTATTTTTCTGCCAAGTATGGCAATTTGAGATATATGTAGTAACGAATTAGTTTAACTAATATAATTGCGTTCACACGCATCATTCGATCACATGGCTTTATTAGCCAATCACACCACATCACCCATTGCGTGTTGCATACAACACAATGTCATTACATGATTGTCCAATCATATCAGTCAGATAAAACGTGGTTTCGCCAACCTTGCCACATTTAACGAAACGGGTTCCATCCTTTTACCCCTCACTTCAGCTCCTGTCATGGACTAGAGCGGACGTGGTAAACGGTCAACTTTGTGTTATTCTTGAAAGTATGAGAATGAACCGTTTCTACTGTGCATGTGTCGGGGATCTTTGTAACATGCTACCGACAAAACGTTATAATCTATATTAGAAGATAGGCCTCGACACCTGTATGTAACATGGTGGCAGCGGGGGACCTTGGCTATCGTTGATTGATCAATGAGTGAATAATTAAAAGTTTGTAGACTACTTACCCAGCATTCAAATCGCAAATTGTTGTTACCGTCATGGTGTTCTTTTCAAGTAAGTTTTCCAACCAATTTTCTTGACTAACATCTCTTCTAACCTTTAAATAAAAATGTAATTAATGTTGAATTTTTCAAATTTACAATAGTTAAAAACTGTGTGCTTTAATTTAATACAATAGGTACTTTGGGTTTCAAGTGATGCGTTTCTTTTTTCCCCAAAAAACTTTAGCTACGCTAACTTAACTGCTCTATGTAAATGGGGATTATTGTTTCGATGGTTCCCATGCCTGAAGGATGCTTTTTCCTTCCTTCGCACTGCGTGTGGTTCAATATTAAATTGCAAAGTACGAAATAGTATACCTTCGCATATGATTTGGATGACACACTCTGGAGATATAAGTAATTATTTTGGAACATTTAACTAGGCAGCGGATTTTTTCAGTTGCCGATAGGGTGCTTACCTGGTATCGTGCTAGCAGTGTAAATATCAAATAGATCCAGTACAACGCAATTTGTGGTAAATCTATCAAACCACTTCCAATATGAACATACATCTTGGTGCCCTGGTCACGTAACTCGGTTATTTCACGCCACGTCATACCTGTAAATAAATTACCAATGGCTATATCGTCAGTTCAAAAACACCCACGCCTACACACACACCCGCCCATGATCGCATATACAACCCCGGAAAGTACATAAACACCCACCTCTACCCACAACAGCCTCACAACACACATGCAACTCCGCGCTGAAACGCAGATTAACAGCAAATAAAACTAAATACTTGCCCGCAATCCAAAGTAACACCAGGCCAATAACTGCATAAGGGTGGGCCTTGTAGTCGATATACTTGTCCCGCAAGGCGTCGATGTCTTCCACAGTTCCATTCGAAACGTCATTGACGTTAAGGGTAAAAACCGTCGGCTCATATTCGAAGCTACGAGCAATGAGTATCAGGAGAAATGTCACCCTTGATGACGCGTGAAGAATGAATTTTATATATCTGGAAAAGGAGTTGATTGTTAAAAACAATATTATGGGTATTAATGGGTATTCAGTTGATTGTATTGCATGTAAATAACACTTAAGGAATGAGGAAGTCTCAGTCGAGGGGGGTTAATACATTTTAATCGAACAAATAAAACCTCCATGATTCAAACTAGTGACGGTAAGCCTATCCCGGGAGCCTATCATTTAGGTACTGTATACGATTGATAATCAACGGCAGCTTTGGTGCATCACTTCTTCAGTTTAATTAGCAGATTCAACTTATGCTTGATAATTTGAAGCAATTATGTAAAATTTGTAATTTGTATAGCATCACATTTCATTGGCAATTAAAATTAAAACGAATATTAGTATTCAAACCTAGGCCTTGTGTTCTAAGTCCCATACATTATTTGAAATGTGATTTTAGGTAGCTACTTTAGTTATGATTGACAGGACAAGAACTAGAGTTTGTGTGTGTTATATAAACATATAATATGTATATTACTGACGGCATCCATACAGATAATCTGATGAACTTACGGTGTTTTCATAATCCTCACAAACGGCTCACACTTATCAAATCCCGACAGAATCAAATACAGGAGGCAAACTATTGGCCAGAATATGACGAGGCAGCCCGTAGCTATGGTTCGTCGAGCAACAGATCGTTCTATGTTGTCACTAAACCCATGACGCCAGTGACGCCACAGAAACTCCTGTAACTTCTTGTGTGCAATAAACTACAAGGAAAAGAAAAGAAAGCGGGATGTGTACTTACTTGAAACGTAAACGTTTTAAATGGCTGAGCGTCTGACCGCCGCCCAGGTAGAGACAGCAACAGAAACGCTCTGAAAGGTGAGCTATTTTGCAGCTCACAGGGCCAGGGGCAGTTACACGTTTTAATATCGTTCTGTAGGTAGGCTTGTACACATAGTCATAGCGTTTTGAAACGAAGTTGCATATCGAGTGTAAATTCAGCTTGAGGCCTGATAATTACTACGCTATCCGGTTATACACTATCTACAGAATAGTCTGCATACCTAAGCTATATAACGCTGCGAGAAAAGGCACCTGAGGTGCTGTTAAGGGCAACCAAACTAATCTTGTCCAAGGTAAAAGTACAGTAAAATGGCAGATGGACTAAGGCTGGCTTGCTGTCTAGGGCACCGTCTGGATAAGAAAGGCGCATTTGCCTTGCTTCTTCCTGACTGTTACAACTAAAATTGTATATGGGAAAACGGCCCAAATTAATGATTGGAGAAACTATATGACAGTTGGTGATTTCCCCCTAATTGTGTATATACGGTATGAGAAAGGACAGATAAATATTTAGACTTAGTTAACATAATTTCTCACTCAAGTAGACAAAAAATGCTAATCATATTATGTTGTTACTGTCTCAAAATAATACAGGTCATTGTGAAACCATAAATATTTCTATACCTAGCCTACAACAGATGGAGAATACTGCCTCTCCTATTCGATGAATATGAAAGATACCAACCTCTTTATACTTCATGAGCAATGCTTGGGATATCCGTACAGGTAGATTCTGCGACTGTCCTCTCCCGCAGCACACAGACACCTGGGATACTGATCTTTCGGCATCAGTTCCTTTGAGAAGCGACTCGACCTCTTCCGCATTGGTAAAGTCCAAAATATTCACCGCGATCTTGTGGAGCTTCTCTTCCAGAATAGTGTAATCATCTCTTTCACCAAGCTTCTCCAAACTATTCCTCTCCTCCACTCGGATCTCTCGTAGCTGTTCATTGAGGCGAAAGATATCTCGAAGAATATCAGGACTTGTTTGTAGAAGTTGAGCTTCTGAGGTCCGGGCTTCGCAGAGTTGTAAAATGGCTCGTTCTCGTCCGGGTCGTTTGCCTGAAAATTGCTTCCGTATATCTTCCAAAGTTGGCATTCTAGCGCCATATTGCATGAGTATCTGTACACAGTCAGAACAACAGTGTTGAATATAATGTTATATTTTTGATTTACGGGCATTGTGCTAACTTTTAGAAGTATATTAAGCGCCAATTTACCGTTTATACTATTGCGACCATATATAATTTTTCCCTACGAAGCTTCAGGTAGTATGGATTAGCGCATTATATTGGCTCTATACGTATTATCACATGCACAGGACCTGAAACGCGAGTTAGCGTCTCCGTGTGAGCGTCCTATATTTAATAAACAGGAAACATTCAATGTTGTCTTGACACTGACCACACCGTAACCTGTTTTTTTATCTTACTTTATTCCGTATATGTCTCTGATCTTCAATGGAAGTAGGGACGTTTTCATTCCATACTCCCTAAAGTGACAATATAAGAGTATGGTTGGGTAATTTATTCCTGACGGTATGATCCATTATAACTGAGCTTAATTTGTGCTTAGTATGGACATGTATGCTATAAGTAAGTCAATGAATAATCACACAACGTAAGTGTATGTATAAATTACCTTCAATATTAAATATCGATTCAATCTGGCTGCCAATGTGACCGGAGTAGTTTCTGGTGGAAATTCGTCGTCTGAAGAGCGGGAACTGAATATGTCTTCCCTTTGGCTCTGTATACATAGATGATTAGTGAATATATGGAACAACGTTTATAACTGTCTTATATGTACAAGCAATATAGCATTCCCTTTGACTCTGTATACATAGATGACTAGTGAGTATTTGGCAGACTTGTTCTAATTGTTTTATATGTACAAGCATGCTAGCAGTAAGCGGAAACTGAATGTGTCTTCCCTCTGGCCCTGTATATATAGATGACTAGTGAGTTTTTGGCAGAATTGTTCTAATTGTTTTATATGTACAAGCATGATAGCAGTGAGCGGGAACTGAATGTGTCTTCCCTTTGGCTCTGTATACATAGATGATTAGTGAGTATTAGGCTGAATTGTTATAATAGCTTATACTTGTTTTATATGTACAAGCATATAAGCAGTGAGCGGGAACTGAATGTGTCTTCCCTTTGGCTATGTATACATAGATGATTAGTGAGTATATGGCAGAATGTTTACAATTGGTTTATATATACAAGAAGTATTATAAGCAGTGAGCGGGAACTGAATGTGTCTTCCCTTTGGCAGAGGCTTTTGGCTTTATAAACAGATGATTTGTGAGTATATGGACGAATTGTTATAATGTGTATTTTAGGTATATGCAAGCATTAAAGCAATGATTGAGAAATATATATGCTTCCCTTTGGCTTTGTATGTGTATACATATATGATGAGTAAGTATTTGGCAGAATTGTTTAAGTGTACAAACATTATTAGCAGGGAGGCGAATTTTGAAGGCAATCGCTGATTCAAGAGATAGAATATAGTCTGGACAATGTTTTCCGATTGCCTTTTATACTATGTGTACCCAGCAACTTATAAAATACGTATTCGTGCTGATAAAAACATGTTATTATGTGATATACTAAACATTCTATACCTTTAAAAATGTACTGAACAGTTATTTTCTACAAAGATACAGTATTGTAGCCGTGTATGCGTATCTTATTTAATATTAGTGGCTCAATGTTTTCGATGTTACTCAAAGTCTAGTGGGTCGCAAATATGTACTGTATAACTTAATTCACAAGTATTTTCATGACATTTACACTGACAGTAACGTGAATGTTTGGACACATCATTATATCTGACTCACCATAAATGTTTTATACTTTTTGCAGAGATATTCCACAGCATTTGGGTTGTTGGCTTCTACCATGCGTAATAGAGTTAGTCCACCCTTGACCCGACGATTTATCAACGTGTCGGCAACCTCTAACAAAACAGATAATTGTTTATATATTTATATAAATACTTACAGATTTATTTAAAATCTGTACTTATTCATTGAATTGTATTGTAAAGTACATAGCTTGGTTAGAGATTTTCTCTCGATCTTTGAAGATTATTTTAAATTGACGTTGACTGCAGTGATACATTTTACTGCTGCATGCTGCTGATACAGCAGCTAGCTAGCTGTAGCTATTGTTAAACCTCAACAAAATACGATCAAGAAAGATTAAAAAGAAAATGGACTGTCGAACTTCCCATGATGTATTGTGAGGTATCACCGGTAACACGTTCTGCAGTATGGCGCAACACGCGCGTCGATTATTGTAATCGAGTAAATAGATCACAGGTTCTTCTCCATACAGATTTACAGATATTAGGACTAGAATAGATCGGATGGATGACGGAATATAGGTAGAAAGACCTTTGGGAAAGAGTTAGCCTGCAACAAGGTAGATCAAGAGAAAGGCTATTGAGATTAGAGAGTGTTGGCCGAGGATGAGGCTTGAAAGGATTGTGGAACAGGCGCCTTGTTGATATTCTCTCCTGACATGAGTTTGAACGAATTTAAAGTTGTAAACAAGTTAGATAATGTTAAATTTGGTCATTATCCAATATTATTGTTTTCAATAATTTTCTGAGATTGTTGTGTTATGTTGCTTGTAAATTTTCCA
>JAUMTS010028910.1:0-17738 GCA_032273385.1 Ophiopholis aculeata | reverse complement strand
AAGTATACAAATAAAATATTTTCATAAAATAATTTTTTTTTCCTTCCATCCGTCCCACTTTTTTGTCAGGATGTTACTGGAAACCAACATATATTTTTGTTTGGCCCAACCAAATTGTAGTTCCCAAATTCTCTCTGATAGAGGCCAATGCTTATGCAAGAACGATATGATCAAACAGCTGTAAGATAAGGCAAATCACATTGATTATTACAGCGGTTGGCTAACTGTTGGTCAAAATTTTTCTAATAGCGGTCGTTGGTTTTACCAGAACAATCTGAAATGATGGCATATGACCTATTTTAGGGTCACTATAGATATTACTAGACTTCTTATTAATGACAAATTGGACTCGCAACTGAAAAAGCTTTAGAACAACTCCAGGGGTTAGTTGGTCGTTTAGAATTTAGGTATTTGAACCAGAATCTTTTTGAGGAATTACATTGCAGACACATTGTTGGCTGTAATAGGTATGGTCAGATATCTTTCTGAAAAACAAAACAAAAACAAACATGTTTGTGTGACTCTGTCTGTGTGTAAGGCAAAGAGTAGAAGTAAAACAAAAACAAATCAAAAACACCTGCAAAACCAATGAATGCAATATTAGTAATATACTACCCCCACGCAGGTTTTTGGTCAGCTGCTAGGGTAATTACAACTGTAGATACCACAACCTAAGGGGTGATGGATGTGTTCTATTTAGTAGAACACTTAATAAAATGAATTTGTACAGTTTTATGCCTTGGTTCAACAAATTTGGCCCAGCACTGTGAAAAAGCATCCTTTCTACACATTTTCACAAATCTGTTGGGCCAATTTTGAGCCTAAGATATGTATATATATTAATAAGCTTGGTGCAAGAACTCTTGTTGATTTTGTAAATTTGATAGTATTGGTCCAAACTCAAAACCGTGAATTAATCTACCTGATTTTGACGATTTACCACCAGCTAACTCATATCTGGAATCGAGGTATATAAGCGCCAATTAATTCTATTGTTTTCATTTATGATTTGTTGTTTCTTTCCACAGATAATGATTAATGTAAGACTACCAGAAGTTTCAGAAGAGGAATTACAGCAACAGCAGCAGCAGTTAAAACCGAAGAAGAAAAAGGACAAAAGTGAGCGTTCCAAAAGCAGACCAAAGTCGTCCAAACAAAAGCGTGAAAAATCACCCAAACCTCCTAAGCTTCCTAAGGAGAAGAAAAGACCAGTTATCATCTGTAAGAAACCAAAGTGAGTAAAAATCACCAAAACCACGCAATCCTCCCAAGGAGCAACAGTTGTCAAGAAAAAACAAACCAAGTATAAATTACCCAAAACCACCCAATCCTCTCAAGGAGCATTAGTTGTCAAGAAGAAAACCAACCAACCATAAATCGCCCAAAACCACCCAATCCTCTCAAGGAGCATTGGTTGTCAAGAAGAAAACCAACCAATCATAAATCACCCAAAACCACCCAATCCTCTCAAGGAGCAATAGTTGTCAAGAAGAAAACAAACCAAACATATATCACCCAAAACCACCCAATCCTCCCAAGGAGCATTAGTTGTCAAGGGTATACACCACTATTACGTAATGCCAGTGAAGCGGCTGAAAACAGCTTCCTGTAAAAAGTTTATCACACATAGTCCCTAATGTTTTTGTGTTTGTGAATTTCTTATGGTATATTTTCAATTTATTTGACCAAATTTAGGTTTACTAGGTAGCTGTGAATATCTTCTGACCAAATTTGTGCAGAAAAAGTTAAAAATGGTTGTATACAAAAATTTGAGTGGCGCATGAGCACACAGCATCGCGAAAACACAAAATTGCTGTGATTTCAAAAATGAGTAAATTGCAGAAAAAGTAGCTCAGAAGCTAGCAGTTATTTTTTGATATGTTGTAGAGGACATTTGTGTGAAAAAAATCATACCAAAAAATTATAGGCTCACCGAATTAATAAGAAAGTTACAGCCGGGAGAAGAACCCCTATTTTCTATACAAAGTCTATGCAGCGCTAAATACTGGTGCATACCCTTAAAAAAATGAAAGACTCGTTCATATTTTGATGACCTCGTCATTTCACAAGCGTCATTATCAAATGGTTTAAGTTTTGTTAAATCTATATGAATAAACTTAATTACTTTCTGGAAATCGTATTACTGTACATTTTTGTTACTTTTAAACACTAACAGAGACAAACCATGCGCAACTCTACAAAGAGATCACTGAAGCACCGTATCCAGGAGCAATTGCGGAGACACTACGCAACAATGTAAACACACAAAGTCTAGACATGTGCACTATTTGCGCCACAACGCATAGATAGTGCGTCCCCACTGAGTTATTTTGATAACTTAGGGGCAATTTTCCAGGACTCACAGCCGTACAGTATAGTACCGACTCCACAGTAGCAGCTTAAGGGCGTTTTGTAAACCTTCTGGGCAGTGGGGACTTCAAGATCTTGTTAAGTTTACTGCATGCTCTCCATGCTGCTGCCTTGCAGGCTTTGATATCCTTTTCTGAGCTTTCCATCAGGGCCGAAAATATTTAAAATCGGTCTCATAGATATTGTCAACATACACACATTTTAAAACTGCAAGGTGATGTAGGCTATTTTGACAACACAAGAGCCCATGAAGATGATTTCAACAATTCGGTCCATTTCTGGTGACATATTTCAATTAAGATAGTGATTTCTGCCTAATTGGGCAATTTTAGTCATTATTACTGCTCAAAAGCACTCAATTGGGGCAAACAGGGTGAATTGTTAGCCGCAAGTTATGGCAACACTTTTCTTCTGCCCAATAATAGTCATTATTACTGCTCAAAAGCACTCAATTGTGGCAAATAGGATGCATCATTTGCCGAAAGTTATGGCAACACTAGTCAATATTATTGCTCAAAAGCACTCAATTGGGGCAAATAGGGTGCATCATTTGTCACAAGTTATGGCAACACTATTTACCTGTGCATAGAGTTCGACAGAAGACTCTCCCCGCAGTTGATGTCCTGTAAGATACGTATTGTGGGATGATGCTATCCAATAATGTGTCATTGGATGAGTCATGTCCTGTAACAGAGGTATTAAAGTCATAATGTAACATTTTCTAAGAAGAGTCCCCTAAATTTTACTTTAGTTTCAATTTTTTTAAATTAGAGTTACATGCTATTGTATAGGAAAGTGTGTTTGATCAAAAAACATAATTACCAATCATAACTAAAGCAGCATTTAACAACTTTTTTTAACAACTAAATTTTGTTATCTTATTCAATAAAGGTGTAATAGTAGACATCCTCATGCATATATTCTACCCATCTGATTGGTTTAAAAGTGAATCAAATGACATGCAATATTTTTTGCCATTTCAATTTTGATATCGAAAAAAAGTACTATTGAAGCGTCAATAGTACTTTTTTTCGCTTTTATAGGTGGCCGCGAAAATCCGGGTTCTTGAGCTAAATTCCTTGGCAACAAGTGATCTAAAAATAAAACATTCCAAGCACGCACTCAGCGCAGAGCGTCATGCACTAGATGCTCAGTAGGCACGGTGGGTAATGATTTAATCAATTGATTTGTGCACTTTGTTTTCACCGGCAAATGTTTGTTTTCACCGGCATGACGTAGCTCCGTCCTGGCCCATTGTGCGTCAATTGTACTTTTGCGCTTTTGTGAAAAGCAATTGGGCGTCAATAGTACTTTTTTTCACTGTCAAACTTGAAAAAGGGCAATAAAAAAAAACAAGACAAGGCAGGGCTGCGTACAGGAAGGCAAATTTGAAACAAGAAAATAAGGTATATAAAACAAATATTGACTGCTCTTATACACATGGAAAGCAGGCCTCAGTGAATAGTAGGCCAAGATTGGATTTCACCTCGGCGACAATATTTGTCCACCATTCCACCCATGAACAGTCAATATTTGTATATTAACCTAAGAAAATATTGGAGGGGCTTGGGGCTCGGGGGGAGCTAGAGTTTTGTTACCTGTTCGCATGCACTCTGTTGCTTATTATTAAAGGCATAGTTGTCTCTATCCATCATGAATCTAGCAAAACCCTCAGTAGTACCCATACCCTCCCCTACCCAGGGGTGTGTGGTTAGACTGTGTCTTACCTGTTCGCATGCACTCTGTTGCTTATTATTAAAGGCATAGTTATCTCTATCCATCATGAATCTAGCAAAACCCTCAGTAGTACCCATCCCCTCCCTACCCAGGGGTGTGTGGTTAGACTGTGTCTTACCTGTTCACAGGCACTCTGTTGCTTATTATTAAAGGCATAGTTATCTCTATCCATCATGAATCTAGCAAAACCCTCAAATGATATACAACGATGATCTCGAACTAAACCACTTGGTTCATGCCGCTGCAAAAAACAGAAAATAATGTTAATTATGCAGTTGTCAAAAAAGCAGTTACTTATCTCATACTTAAAAACGATGGTAACACCGCACATATCTGTACTTGTTTGCCCAGGGTATGATGAGATGAGATCGGTAGTGACGCAACTAAGGCGTCTGTTGATGCACGCCTGCGTTGGCCGCGTCGTAACGGTTGCGCGAGGATATACCTAAGCGAGTAGACAAGACGCGCTGAATAATGTGGACATGCTTGGACAGACGCTCTTTTACGTCACTACCAATCTCTTCTCGGGATGCAGAATAGTAATAATACATTAAATAATCAGTAAATGGTTTTTAACCTACACTTGATTCTTCTTGTAACAAGTGCGAAAGTTTATTATAGTTGAACCTTTTCAGAATGTAGATGATCAGGGATGTACCCATTGATTTACTTTACCATTTTGCTGTGACAAAAATATGAATGGAATGTTTGAATACATATTCAGCCCTTGCAATATATAAAAGATAAGCTGTTGACCACAGTATATGTGAGAGTAGTGGTAAATTAATCACCTTTAAAAAAAACATAACACGAGGCTACAAATGTTCGTGCCAATCATGGACATATTACGTTCAGTCCTGTGTGTGTGGTTGGCAAGGACCGATTACCGCTCCCTATCGCCCCATTCCAGGGAAATTTATGGAAGTTCCCCTATAAAAGCTTTGTAGTATTAATTTTAACTACCTGTATAATCTGTAATATTTCTTCATCAGACACATCTTCATCTTGCTCTCTTCCCATAAATTGCTTCATCTCTTCCACACCCATGACATGCGTTGTCACCGTTTGGACCCCTGTCGAGTTTGCCTGTACACTAGAGGCTGCTATGGCGTCGGACACCCGTCTGTTGCTTTCGTTTAGAGGTTCGACGAAGGTATTCCTGGTTAAACTCAGTACTGGAGAGAAAAAATGTATTTCAGGCCATCATACCTCAAGCAGAAGTGAAGACAAAAAAGCTTAACACACTTTGAGCTTTATTTTGTACTAATTTAAGTCAGGAGTCTGAGGAGACAAGCCAATGGCAGATCCTGAAAACGATCACAGCTGATGCATCACAGAGACACTCAAGGCCTCCTGAGGGGGTCCAGGGGCAAGACCCCTTAAAAAGTACGCATTTGTTGGCAATTTTTGCTTAATTTTGATGCATTCTGATGCAATCTTTAAAAGAAATATTACAATCACAGTTGTAAAAGTGATAATGTGTGAAATCATAATCATATACAAAGAGCAAGCTTGGCTGCTTACAGTGTTTGAGCTTAGCCTGCTTCTCCCAAGAAAAAGGAATCTACTTGTAACAACACCATCATTGCACATTTGTATTACGTTGTGTTACTTTACAAATTTTGATCTTTTTTAGAGGGTTTTGTGGAACAAGGATACAAAAATAACCGTAAACTCCCACCCTTATTTGAGTGACCCAAATGGTTTTGAAGAAACACTTACTTGTATTGGTAGGGTATTCAATGTCTTCTTTGGTCCGTAGTAAGCTAGCAAGAGCACTATCCTTTACAGAGTCTTTGGGGTTAAACGGTACTGAATATGAATCAAAGATGTCTTTGAGATCCTTACGGCATCGAAGACTGAAAGACTTGAACAACTCAACAAACTCTATGATGGAAAAAAATACACAAAAAAGACAAAATTGTCAGAAAATCTATTTTTGATATCAATTTTCAAACTTGACTTATTGCTGTACATGCTGACTGCAATTTTAGTTAGACAATAATTACTGTGCCCCATCTGTGCTAAGATCATGTGAGAATCAGGAGGCTGGGATATCATATTGAAAAATAACGCGCATCTGCTCAGCGCCCACATATTCACCTCGTTTAACACGGGATTCCCTTGCCGATTTTGGGGTCCAGAGACAAAACCTTGGTTGCCGTTGGCTGTTCGTTTTATTTTCTCAATACCTTCGCTCGAAATTCCATTATTTATAGTTTCCTCTTTCCAATAAACCTAAATTCAATACATTTTTTGGTATAGATAGGGGTGCCGTTTTGAAATAAAAATGTGAATTTTTTACAAAAATTGTTGAGTTTCAATGGAGATTGAGCTATTGTTCACCAATTTCGGCGGGGTTGCCGCGCTAAAGTCATCAGCAAAATTCGCTGGTATGCGGTATTAAAAACCTTCGCATTGTAAATGAAACTCAAGCTGATTGGTTGAGAGGAATAGGGTGCCGTTTTTTTATCCAATCATTTGTACTTTCTCATTTCTGGCCAGGATATCCCGGAAATCGAGTTCAAAATCGATTACCTGGTAGTGTTGTCAATAGCAATCAATAGTGTGTGTGCTAAGATAACTGGGCAGCCGGAAAATCTGTTTTGCTCGTATATGGATAATAGTTATCAATATGTTTTCTGAGAGCATAGCTGCTGATGTAAAAAATATGTTGAGGCCAAAAACAAACACTGACGATTTTACACAATGCAAAGTTTTATTGTCAGTTAACTTATAACCAATTATTCTAGCATTTCAGAACTGTTAACTTAGTGCAAAAAGAGGGTCTTATGAGCGCCGGAGAGGCCTGAAAAAGGGAGTTGCCACCATGGCTAATCCCCATCCAACTTTTCAGTGGGAGTCCCCCCCCCCTCACCCCCGGGCATGAAATACTCCTAAGTCATATATTGCTTACCAGGGAAAGAGAGATTAGAGTGCGTTGTAATGAGATTCTGTGCGCCTGTCAGGTTGAGAGAAGAACTCTTCTGTCTTAAAAGCGGCGGCGTTTCCGAGTCATCTCTACTGAGGTTACTAGACAAAGAGCCTTGACGTTCAGTGCTGGAATCATCACCATCTGAAAGACATAACAAATCATCTTTTGTATTTAAATGCACACACTGCCTGCAACTCTAATGTACACAAATTTTCAATTCACAATATTTTCTCAAAATCACATGGGCTATCTCACGAACTACTGAACCAATACTAGGCTTGTTTATACTCAATTAAATGCATTTTTCATGCATCTTGATATGAAAATGAAAATTTAAATTTTGAAAAAGTTTGACATTTTAGATATTTCGTCTGCACCCGACATATACATGTAGAGGGTAAAGTTTGCGACATGCTCTCTCAAAATGCAAGACAAAATAACTTCTTTAAAAAATGTTCAGCCCCTTTCTATATTCTATCGTAAATTAATGTTTGCCTCGGATGCACAGCTATAATCATCGCACTGTGTAGGCTCATATGGGGATTTACTAGAAAGCCTGTTGATCTAGTTCACTCTAATGCGTCACATTGGGCCATTTCCTGTGTCATTTTCAGTCAACAATTTATCACAACGCTGAATGAAGAGGTTGTGATGACCTCGCAAGCTACGTCGCTGCAATTCAATGACTCTGAAAAGGTATCTATACTTGATGTATTGAAATGACAGAGTTCTATACCAGTCTACATGTTGCAACAATTCTAAGGCTAATTATAATATATCTAATGTCAGAGAATAATTTAGAAACATGGAATTATCTCACTTTGGACAATTTATACTAGCACTTAGAAGCAGTGTTACCGCTAAGGGTTTTGAGCTTGAGGTTCAGCAAATCAAAGGGTTGGATTCAGTATCAGAAATGATATGGTAAGGAAAATGTCGATGAAGCCCAATAAACCTGGCAAGTTTTTTTGTTTTGGCCGACCCCCTCCATCCCTGAAATGTAACAACGAAATATCAAAAATTTAATAGGACGCTAAAGTGGTTCTTTTGGATATTTTACAAACGTAATTGTAATTTTTGACCTTGTTACGTTTTTGAACCTGTTACTTTTATAGGACTTAACTGAAATTGAGGTCTGGTCCCAAATATAAGCCTCTTTTAGTTCTTTTCCCCTTTGATGTGTCAAATTGGTCCAATATCTATGACATTTTCAGTAATTAATACTAAGGTATTTGTATCTGTAGTTTACAGCAAAAAACTCCACTTAAAAGAGCCTTTTGGTTTATCTGGCAAACTGCAGATAAACATGTTGTTTTTATAGGTAAATTATCAGATAAATACTCTTCAGAGATGTTCATTATCTTATTTTTGTTTGATGGAGACAACACCAACAAATTTGCATATCACTGGTCACAAGATGCTACAATCGAGAAGGTGCAAATTATGTAAAAGTTGTGGAATTATGCACCATCAAGACAGCCCATTTAAGGGTGTATTAGCTGCCAGTGTTGGTGGTTACTAGCTAGCCATAATGACAAGCCCCCCCCCCCCACCCCACACACCCTGAATAAAAGAAGAGCACCCTTGTAACATCCCATGGGGGATTGGGGGGACTTTTTTTTTACTTTGAGGTCGGGGTCACAAAAGGGACCAAGTTAATTAGGTTATGCAATGGTAACTCACCATTCTCTGCAAGACTAGAAAATGTTTTGTCCATTTGGACAAGGGTTGAACACAGGTCAGTACAATTAGTGCACCGACTTTTCTGCACCCACCTGTACCCAGTCTTTCAGCATTCAATTTCTGACAGTCTTTTAAATTCAAATCGAAGGCCATAGTTATTGATAATTTTTCTTAAAAAATTTCAAAGAGGTTTAATTTTCCTTTAAAAAACACACAATCTGAAGGAAATGGGTACTTTCACCACCCAACAGTATACAATTTGGGTGCTTATACCAACATTTTCCTCAAAATACACCCAATCTGAAGTAATTAGGTGTTTTTTTTGTGGCCTTACCTTGTTTGATATCTATACTATTATCACTCATATCAATGGAGGTATTATCAGCACTCATTGATCTCACAGGTTCACTCGAGTCAAAACTTGACGATCGTGAGTCGTCCCCGTTAGTAACGCATACATTCCTCCCCGTTAGATCCGTTGTATGAGATCTATGGTGTATCTTCTTTTTCTTGACTTTGATGCTAGACGTTTTGCGTAGCGCTCTACGATTGAACTGGTTGTGGGATGCATCTTCAATCTATTGTAGGAAAATAAATATAGACATTTTAAAAATAAATTTCTGTTTTTATAACGCACGATATATCATCCTAAGGAATGTAAGGAATATCAAAGCGCAGTGCTATATCAGCTGCCGTAATCAGCACTAAGCACTAGTCCAAATGCTAATCAAGCAAAGGAATTGTTAGCATTAACAAAGAGCAGTTTTATATGATTTTCAAAATGTAAATGTGATCATCCACCACAAACAATGATTATAAGTCAAAGGTCAAATTTTACAACAAATTTAAACCTCAATTACCTCCTTTACTCTTCTACAGAATCAAGAATTCATATGAAAATACAAATACAAATATGTGAAAAATTGCACTTTCTTTTTCTGTTTCCAACAGAAATTATAGAAATTTGAACACTTAAATACATTTTTCTCATTGTTGTACTTTGAGTCTATAAGCTGATTTTGAAGGACCATAACTTTCCTTCTGGTCATTGTATAAAGCTACTTTGGTCATGGTCTTTTTAAATAAAGTCAAAATCTCATAAGTACTTAAGGGCAACTTCAAGCAAATACTTATAGTCACAAACTATTTTGTTCTGATTGGTTTTCCTCTTTCTTTTGCTTGTTACTTACAATGATTTCAAATATATAATTTCAGGCTTCAGAGTCAAGCGCACATATTAGATGAAAGGAGCAGACAAGGAAAGCTCCTACTTCAACAATGCGAACGAACAAAAAATAATTGGGGGCGCAGCTGAAAAATATTTATTTGGAATCACAGTTAGTTAATTGCATTTTTTAAATCATTCACAACATTTCTCATCCATAGTCTGTTTAGCACTCACCTTCGGTGATGGGGGTTGTGACTTCTGCTTGATAGCTAGTTTCCTGACAGGTTTGAAATGATGGAACGACCTCTTAGTGATGGGTGAATCTGGCGCACTGGATCCTAACTTATCACTTGGTTTCTTCATCAATGCGTTGTGACCACCAAATGACTGAAAATCAAAATTTGCAATTTGTGTATTTCATTTCAAAGTGAATTGGGGAAAAAAATGCAATTTCATGACATTTTTTGCAACTAAAACAGCACAATGATGAAGATGATGGTGTGTAATTGTTGCGCCTGTTTGCACACTGCTTGCGCTCAGTGAAAAATGTGTGCGCTTGATGTGATCAGCATACAAACAAATCTGCCTGAGCGACCAAGTGTACCCACTTGGGTACACTGCGACAAAAAAGTATGTGCTGCTGTATGCTTTTTACCTAAAGTACACATGAAAATGACTAAAATAATTTATACAGAATATAGATTCATTTTCAAGGTAAAAATATTTTCTAATATTATAACAAAAGATCTTGGAGAATCTTGTTTAAATATAAAACTACAATCAATAATTTGTTACAACAAATTAGCAAATTTTTGAGATTTCTTGTAAGGCAGCTATTTATGATTTTATGATAGCTGCTACGATGGTCACAGAAAGGTTAACTGTACTTTACCCTAATAGCATCACTGCATCAAGCCATATTGGTCCATAAAACTTTTCTTGAAATAAATCAAATTCAATTACTCCTTCTCTAGCAATATTTTCTCAAAATAACAGGAGGTATCTAAGGAACAACTAAAGTCATACTAGGTTTACTATCCTAATCGCATCAAGCAGCGTCCGTCAATAACAACTTTTCTTGGAATAAAACAATTTCAATTACTAACTTTTCTAGCAATATTTTCTCAATATTCAAAATAATGGGGGTTATCTCAAGAACTACTGAACCAATACTAGGCTTGTTTGTACTCAAATATGAATATGGTAATGAACATTTTGAAATTTTTGACAAGGCCTCTGCACTCTACATCCATGTGCCGAGGTTAACTCTGTTTATTATCCTGATCCCATCAAGCAGCTTTGCAATTACTCCTTTTCAATCAATATTTTTTTCAAAATAATGGTGGCTATCTCAAGAACTATTGAACCAATATTAAGCTTGTTTGTAATCAATTGAATACATTTTACATGCTGAATCTGAATATGGTAATGACAATTTGAATTAAGGCATCTGGACTCAAAATCCATGTGGCAAGGTTAATTCTGATATTACCCTGATAGCATCAAGCAACGTTGGTTCATGACAACTTTTCTTGAAATAAAATAAATTCAAATACTCCTTTGTAAGCAAATTTTTGTTCAAAAGAATAGGGGTTATCTCAAGAACTACTAAACCAATACTAGGCTTGTTTGTATTCAATTTAATGCATTTTTCATGCTTAATCTGAAAATGGTAATGACAATTTGAATGTTGAAAATTTTTCATAAAGTTTGACACTTTTGACATGTCGTCTGCAGTTGACATCCATGTGGAGAGTAAGGTTAACTGCAGTGACTTACTCTGATCGCATCCAGCGGTGTTGGTCCATAGCAACTCTTCTTGGAATAAAATAAATTCAAATATTCCTTTTCCAACCACATTATTCTCTGATCCACAACATACATCTGCTGCTCCTTCAAGGCACTCACGATGACCTTCAACCCCCGATACCACAAATCTATAGTTCTCTTCGGTGCAACAAAATGCAGCGATCGATTATCCGTAATGCCAGTCCCAAATAAAATTGATATGCAGTTATCCATTTCTGATAGATCACTTCCTAAGCCGTGTCTACGATTTAACGTCAATAAATCTGGCGATTCGTGTCCAAGAAAGACTTGTTTTGCTGCGGAGAGTTCGAGATACCCCTCGTCGAGGGCGCCTTGTATTGGAATAGTAGAGTGGTACTTCGTATTGCACATAGTAGGGGGTAGTAAAAGATCTGCGTCCACGTCTGAGTCCGGGTATTTCGCCCATGTTAACACAGAATTGCAGGGATCTAGTTTGAGCACACACATGGCGGATCTGTTGAATAAATTAAAGGAAATACATGTTGGTTTATAGACATAATTGAAAAACAATATTGGAAAAGAAATAAAACGAAAAAATTTAAACACTTAAGCTTTTAGAAAAGAATGTATTTTTGGTCAAATTGCCAAAAATACAGAATTTCCGTAAAAAAACCTTGAAAAGTGACATCTCTTAATATATTGGCTAGTTTGTGTTTGGATAGAAACTAGGAGCAAGTTTAGCCATCCAATTGCATCTGAGTCTGGGTATTTTGCCATGTTAACACAGAATTGCAGGGATCTAGTTTGAGCACACATGGCCGATCTGTTGAATAAATCAAAGAAAATACATTTTGGTTGATAGACCTAATTGGCGCAATCACGCCAAAGAGGGAGTACGGCCACAGATTTATACCGGAGATCCAAAAATTTGCTGCAATCTTGGTTGAGCATGGGGATCTAATTGGGGGTATTCAGGTTTTTGCCTTGCCGCATTTCGGAACTAATCTTTGCTAATGCAGTTATTGAACCACTCGCGTATTTGATTAACGCACAACTTAGCGACGCACCTTTCGCGTAAAATATTGCGTCTCTTACCTTTAGCGCAGCATCTTTGCGTTTCGGGAAAACTTGCAGACCCGGAGTATGCTAGCGCGTGCTGTCGGCAAGAACCCGAATACCCCCAATTAGAGCTCCATTGCTGACAACACCATTGCACGGGGCAGTAAAGGAAGTTCGGGATCTCCGGTATATATCTGTGGGTACGGCACATATAGTATTTTGTTGGCTAAAACCTTCACCTAGTTTGAGTTTGGATAGAAATGAGGAGAAAGTTTTAGCCATCCAATTACACCTGAGTCCGGGTATTTCACCCATGTTAACACAAAATTGCAAGGTGAGACTGCGAGAATTTTGTCTGGCTTTGGTAGTGTTGCCAGTTGATTTCTCCAACAAGATCTCATCAAACTGTGAGTTAGAAAATATTGATATAAACGTTGGATTAAAGAGGCTATAGAAATATGCAAGAAAAGAGGAGCCACCATGAATAGAGAGGAGGGACAATATTTTCTAACTCACATGTTTGATGAGATCTTGTTGGAGAAATCAACTGGCAACACTACTAAAGCCAGACAAATCCTCGCAGTCTCATCTCAGTGTTGAGAAAGGCAACAGGTGTTGCTGAAACGTACACAAGTGGAATATCTGGATTAGAATCTGTGAAACTTTTCATTAAATTAAGCAGTTTACCTGTTTCCTTCATCGTCCCAATGTATGACAGTAAGACCATGATGCATACATTGTAGGATATGAAGATGGTTGTCCAGTCTATGGTGAGGTATAATCTCTATACCGGCAGGGTTGGGGATTGGGTTGATGGGCTCGTAGAGGACTTCATGTTCAAGACAGGTTACGAATGAGGCTTGGTCGCTGCTGTCTGATTGGTCAGTCTCGAGGTCCTCAACGTCATCAACACTGCAAGAAATTGATTTATAACATGAGTTGTTAATAACTAGAAGAGGATATTCTCATCAGTGAACTAGCACTGCTTTCGATGAAGGCCCTCTGAACACCAATTAATAACAAGAAACAGATTTATGGGAAGAAGTTCTGATTTTTAGGATGTACGAGGAAACTGGAGTGCCGGGAAAAAACCTAGCAAGGCGAATATGGAATCGGCAAACTAAGTTCACCTACAACTACTGCATTGGTATAAGGCAAGTATATGAGCACTAAACCAACCCACCTTGCCTGATTACTGATGAAAGCATAGATAACATAGATGAAAGAAATTCCGAATTAATTCCAAAAAAGCGACCCTCCAAAGTAGTAGCGTTAAGGAGTAGAGGGTTACGTGTATCAAAGATGTAGAGTAATATGTAATTGTTAATTGTTATGCCCTTTCGCAATGAATCGGTTAACCACGCTACTCCTCTAATATATACATTTGAATCATTCTAACCCATAAAGGATAACTTGAAAACTCAACCAGCAGTTGCCAAGCGATTCCGTCCAGTTTTGTATACATAAACCACCAGTCAAACGGCAGTTGAGTTTTGAAGTCACCCTTTAAGACGAACAGAAACTACAGGGCTCTCCCTCATCAATGCTGCAAGACAGCAATTTATAATGTAAGATATGACAATGAAATATTTTAAAACTACAAATTAACAATTCCTCTAATTCACACACCTTGGTTCAAAGCTCAGCTTTTCTATGACTTAAAATTAACTTTTCTCTTTACCTCACAAATCATGAGTTAAACCTTTTTGGTCTGTGGCCTCCTATGGGACCTTGTGGTGTGACCACGGACCACAAAGCTAGTGTCCAAATAGACTTGACAATGAGTGAGAGGCAAGTTAGATACATGTACAGGAGAAAACCTTAGTACTCGATACTAGGTAAAAAGAATGGACTGGAAACCAAATGCATATATACAGCGCTGGGGCCGGGAATCTAACCCAGGGCTCAGTGATGCAAAGCAAGGAAAGTACCGCTACTCTACCTGCGAGGCAAGTCACTTTAAACACTAAGCCTTGATTTGGTACCCCGTTTGGTGCTAATCTTGGTGTACCCCCCCCCACACTTTTCACCACTTTTCCATTTCATCTCCGCTAAAACAAGCAAGCTCTTAACATAATGTTGCCAGATAATCTACCATAAAGCTGCCTATATTTGGCATCCATTAAAGTCCTGAGCGAGTATATGTACACCAAGCTCAAGATATTACATCAAATTTACATCAACCATAAAGCTGCCTATATTTGGCATCCATCAAAGGACTTGGTGTAAGTACACCAAGTAGTACATCAAATGTATAACCCACCTTTGCTGGTCTGTAGCCCAGTCTTCATTGCACTGTTGTTTTGTAGCTTGTTGGCATAGTTTAATGTCATTGAGTACGAGGCTGGCTCGTAACATCTTGTCTGTACATAGGAGCCCGCCCTCTTGGTCAGTGTCCTGCAAATTAATCAATAAATCAATGAATCAATTAGTCAAATTCAATATCAATCAATCAATATATTGAAATATTAATCAGCCGTGAAATGATACATCAAGCATTGACAATCAATCAACACATTTACCAATTTATTAAGTAACCATTTAATGAAAGAGTCCAACTAAAGTGTATCCTGAGATCAGAATGGTAGTGATGTCACTTCCAAGCTGTCAAAATTAGTGTGTCCGTACGCCCCGCGTTATTTATTGCGCCTTGTTTACTCCTGCATGTGTTTTGTTGCGCAGCTATAACGATGCTGTCATAATGCTGACATGCATCGAGAGACTCAGTTTTGTCCGGAAGTGACATCACTACCATTCTGATCTGTTAGAGTGAAGTTTACTTTGCATCATTCTCTTATTTGACGATGCAATCAACCAGTCAATGCAGCCTCCCGGGAGGGTATTCAAATACTATTTGAGATGGTCTGTGTCTCTCAAACTTGTAAAAATCAGGGCTTTGGAAATTCTATTGGCGCAAAATTATGGAGTCTGGAGAACTAACAATTCCTGAAAAAAATGCGTTGAAACAACAATTTGTGACTTGACATTGAACTAACATTGTATAAAAAAACTGGTTAAGCCTGAAAAGCAGGGTCTCTAGAGCAGAGTTGGGCTTAAAAATGGGAGCCTTAGAGCTGAAAATAGCCTGAAAAAGCAGATCTCATGGGTGGCACGTACCACTTCCTTATATAAGTACCTCCCCCGGAGTTATTCCCTAACTTGGAATCATGATCAACAATGGGTTTTAAATATTGTCACCAAAAGTGAACCAAAATGACAAACTTTTTTATGTTCTTAATTTTTCTTTAAAATTACAGCCCCTTTTAAGAATTTAAAAATGCCTCTACTTATATTATACACAATGGTGAAGGGGATTGAAACGACCTGCTCCCTTTTTAATGTCATTCAAGATTACAACTTGTAATCTTGCTCACAATACACTCCTTCACAGTTACGGCCGCCATTTTACATTGGGAGTAAACAAACCTTAAAATGGCGGCCAATGAATGCGCATGCTCAGCCAGTCTGAGCATGTGCACACTGTAACCGTGCAAGGGTGTATGGGCTTGCCACCAAAAGTGAACCAAAATCTCATTATTATTTTGAATTACAGGCCCTTTCAAGAATGTAGAAATGTCTCCAATGAAACAAACTTGTATTCTCATAAAACATAATCAAAGATGACAAAATGTAAATAAGATGCTGAGAGATGGATCTATTGCACACTCATTTTATTTTGATGAGTCCTAGACCACTGTGCATTGTTATTGTACACTGCAGTGATCAGTGGGGTGTTGTCATTGTAAATAAACCCTTTATTTCAAGGCTGTCTTTAAATTACCAGAAAGTGTAATCAAGTTATGGTTCATTTTACACAAAACTACATTGCATAAACCATAACTTAACTTAGATCTCTGAACTTAAATATAACATAAAAATCATAACTTCCCTTTCAAACTTCCATAATAAAAGTTTTCTCATGCAGTAATAGTTGACTGGCGAGCCCAGTTATGTTGTTATCTCACAAAGTAACTCTAAGCACTATAATGCACCTCTCACTGAGCCAATACACACTGTAAAGCAGGAAATATTTGCGGCATGAAATTTCCGTGAATTACCAATAATGGCCTTTTTCTAGGCATGATAATTTCGGGATTTATTGATTTCTCTACTGGCTGGCAGTTATGAAATAAATTTTAGCGAGCATTTTAATTTCGCGAATTGGATGCCCTCGTGAAATTAAAATGCATGCGAAATGTTCATGCTTTACAGTATACAATTACATCACTATCTGATAGATCTGCCCCATAACTACCTATTGACTACATGACAACTTGAAAACTATGACTTCACTTAGCTGTCTGAACTTAAAAATAAAGGTTGAAATCAACATACTTCATCTTAAAGATCTGCCCCTTTACTATATTACAAGTTGAAATGTATTACTTTCTCGACAGTAATGTGTTAAGCTGTCTACTTGAGGCTATCGTACATGACATGATATGTCCCTACAGTCCATTTAGCCTGTTACTTTATTCATGAACAGACTTAATGCTTTACACGCTGGCTACAATTTTAGTGTGCAAAAGTTGACAAACTACAATAATTTCTCAAAATCACAGGGCTATCTCAAAAACTACTGATCAATACTAGGCTTGTTTGTACTCAATTGAATGGATTTTTCATGCTGATTGTGTATGGTAAAGAAAATGTAAATTTTGACAATTTGTGAAATGTCGTCTGTACTTGACATCCACGTGCACGCCGTGCAGAGGGTTAAGCCAATCTCACACTTGCATCAAAATGTTCTAGACATTTGCCCTGGGAACTTCATCACGATACGCCCTTGCGGGACATAAGCCTTGACGTTTGCCCTAGTCCGATAGATAGGACCTTTGATGATGACAGCCTATTACTAAACACCAGCACAAAATGAGAACTGCCAAATCCCAGTGATTACTAGCTTTTAAACTTGTTTTGCTTTCGCGGTTCTCATTTTGTGCTGTTGTTTAGTGATTGGGTGTCATCAACAAAGGTCCTATCTATCGGACTAGTTTGCCCTGAGAACTACTGTAA
>JAUMTS010028799.1:0-11285 GCA_032273385.1 Ophiopholis aculeata | reverse complement strand
CGCAAACTGGAAGCATGCACTTCTGAACTCAATGACTGGATGTGTTTGAACAAACTTAAGCTGAACGGCAATAAGACTGAATTTTTCGTAGCTGGCACTACTCAAAGTCTTAATAAACTCAACCCAATTGAACTCAGAGTCGTTGACAGTGTCATAAAGCCATCTGACACTGTTCGTAATCTGGGTATCAAACTTGACCCTCACCTTTCTATGACACCGCATATAAACGCATGATATCTTCCATAAACTTCCAACTACGCAACATTCGCCGTATCAAACGCTTTCTGGATCATGGCACGCTTCATGCAGTTGTTAGAGCCCTAGTACTATCACGCCTTGATTATGGGAACGCTCTCCTGTATGGAGCTAATGCCCTGTCCAAATAGACAATAGTTTTTATATATTTAGTAAGAAAGAGAACCTGAGATGTATCAAAGATAGAGTTGGACATGTAAGGCTGTTTTGGAGAAGATTTTAAAAGACATGAACAAACATCCATGTCCAAAAAAAACCGTCTTTTTGGATGAAAGAGTATATGAAATGGCCAAAAGAGAGAGAGAGAGTTGTTTAGATGTTGTTTTATAAAGAATTATTGTAACTTGAATGATTATTTCTTTGGTTTCAGATATTAAAATGTTTTCAAACACTGTAATTTTCCTTTTCCCAATTCACGAGATCTAGACGAACTTGCTTAGAGTTTTACAAGTAGTTCGTAAGGGGGACTTAAGTCATGTCTTTAATCTATTGAGTGCTGTATTGTTTGTATTACTACTTAAAGTATATAAAAGTAAAAACAAGTCCGAACTTGGACTTAGGTCTTTACATTACATTCAAGAAATTCAGGCAATTTGTACTCAAGATTATTTTTTGTAGCTTGTTTGAAAAATTATTTTTCAAAAAAATACAGAATTTTTGGTCAAAATTGATGCAAAATATTGATTTTCTTACTCATTTCTTTTCCAAAAACTTCTATATGCATTTGAGTAATAGTTCAAAAGCTACAGCATTCAACATTCAGACTATAACTTCGCCCCCACCCTTAATAACAAACCATATGATGTGTTGTCGGAAATTGTATATGTATTCTTCAGCATCGTAGTTAATCACATGTATAAACACCACAGTATGTAAGATGAATATAGATTATCAGGGGGAGGAATTGAGTGATTTAGAGTTGAATAAGTCATGGTAAAAGGTCAAGTTGGTTTAAATAAGTTCAATTTACTTTCAACACTAAAAGATGTGACACCTTTTTCTTGGCCATTTGAAAGTGTAAAAAATAAATAAACTAAAATTGATAAATAGTAGGTTGTGCTTTTACGAAATCTAGACAGTTTCTAACTTTTCAGAGGGTGGAATTTATCCAGTTAAAATTGATCAATTTGCTGCAAAATCTAAAGTTGCTGCAAAACAGATGGAAAATGTGAGTATATAAATTATATAAAAAAATAATAATTTCAAACATGTCATTCACACAACATCAATGACAATTCGTAAACATATCACTGATCAACCATGATTCGAACCGCTTTACTAGTGCGACGCACTAACCAACTGAGCTATACAATCAGATGGAGACGAACTGGTCTTTAGTTCTAATCCGCTGTTCCTCTCACATCCTCTCATCCTCTTATCCAAGAAGCGGATAATGTAAAGCATACTTTATAAATGTGACCCACACTTTTTGTAGGAAAATTTTCCAATGGGCCAGTCTGGGTTAACAAACAAACAACTGTCTATATAAATGTGTACTATTGTGCAAAGATTAACTCTCCAAAGAATGAATTGTGTAAAATGCTTCATATTTTTCCCCAGCATAGTGAAAATCACCCAACTAAATCGAACTTTGGGAATGATTTACTACAAGGATTTCTCAAAACCAATGCCCAGCTGAGTAAAACTTGAAATGTGAAACTCACAATTTTGGAGAGTGAATTTGTTACGTTTTTAAATTTGTAGAGAGCCTACACCATTAATCAATATGGTGTAATTTTTACATTATTTTTTATTGGGACTTAGATAGCAATCTGAGTATGATTTTTAATGGAAAACCTTAATGTAGTTTATACTCTTATAGCTTCAGTCCTCTTTGCATGTTGTGCAGTTAATGAACTAAATACAGGTCATGTTTTTGAAGTTAAGTGAGTAGATGATTTGATTTTCTAAAATTATCTCTGCATGCATATTCTAATCATTTGTATTTTAAACAAAATTACATTTCAAACTTGGTTTCTTTCTAACCCGAGCTTAAAACCAACCCAATTGTATACTAATGAAGCAAAATTTAGGCGGTGTTACAAGGCTACTCTTTCAATATATTTTCTAAGATAATTTTAACATAACGATGCAGTTTTACAAGGCTGGGTAAGTTTTTAACTATGTCATTGAATTCTACTGCTTTAAATGAAGATAGTTTTCCTAAGTTGGTATGCACATACAGGAATGAAATATAAATAAATAATATTAGTTACCCCCTGCTTGTTGACGAAATACGGAAAATATCTATGGTCTGGTACCATATTCCATGAGGCCGTTATGGAATATGGCACCAGACCGTAGATATTTCCCGTATTTCGTAAGAACAAGCAGGGGGCAACGATTTTATCCTTTTCAGTGAACATGAATTATATAATCTTGTTGGTAAACTAACAAAATACAACATAGTTATATCTACTTCCATACTGCTTCTCGGTCTACTGCTTGCAAGCAGACACAAAAATGTATATGCCAAACTCTGTCGCAGTCCGAACAAAATCTGCGTCGTAACCGTATTTAGGGAGCATGTATCAAGAAGCTAGTGTTGCGTTGAGGAATACAGAAACATTACGTGCGTAATGTATAAGTGCGTGTGGACCCTAACAACGGCGCGTTGTACAATCGATGATAACGCAGGTTGTACGGAATTATATTTAGTATGTGTTTGACCAATGAGATTAGAGATAACAAAATTCATGTTCACGTAAGGATACAACAATTTATTTGGGACTTTTCTTTTCATTTGTACAGCGTTTCATAAAGTGGTGTCTTAAATTTACCTTCTCTCTTATATATGATGTTAGTGACGTTGTAATTAGCTTGGAGTTAATAATTTTACTTCCTTATAAGTTTGAAGTGGACACTATATTCGCAGCATTGATTGACAATGTGTAATACCATCTTCACACACGATACTGCCAGGGTAACTGTACTTTGGATGGAATAAGTGACCAACGTATTTTCCAACCAACTCGATCCTATCCCACCCCATGTTGGTGTCCAACGAATGGGGGAGGGGTCCTAGGAATAAAGCTAAGCAGTTCGAATTATTTTTGATATTCACTCTAGAAGGATTTCATTCATTTGGAGTATAACGTGAGTACCATTTTGTATTTTTCATGGATATTCAAAGAGCCTTGGTTTCACCATTGGATTTGTTCATAGAGTAGTTGCGTGACATTTGTTATGTTGCTTATATCTGTGTTTGTAAATAGGCACATAGTCAAATAGGATATACAAAATAGTTGCATGCTCGGTGATATGTTACTTTTTAACATGGATAGTACCGTTGATGGACAACGGTAGGGGGCAATGGACCCTACATAATTATCTCATTGGTGAATTTCAAAAGTTCTTGTATCAAAATAAGCCTATTTATGTTGATGACTATTATATATAACATTAAAAACAATCGAAAAAGAAGATTCGATAGTAGTGAAATTTGCGGCGATAAACCCTTGTATAGGTTTTTGATGTTCTTTTAATGCTTCAAATCAAACCTACGTGTTCTCTAGGCTTTGTTCTGTGAGCAACTGTAGTGCTTACACATGTCATGCCATTGGCAATACAACACAACGATAATGGCGTATAGGGCAGCGATATAGGAATAAGTCTGATTGTTAGGATGTCGGAGGACACCGGATATGCCCGGAGAAAACTTACCAAGGCGAATATGTTCTTTACGTACAACTAATGCATTGGTGAAAGGCAAATGTATTGGCACCTCAATTGGCCCAAGGAGTAGCGTAATTATTGATGGATTCGAACCCGAGACCTGTCGCACCGAAATCAAACGCTGGAATCATAGAGCCATGCTACTCCATGTACGCTATCATGTTGGTATACTTATATGTTTTTCTCCTCTTTTACGCAAAAATATAATAAAATTGGCTTAGCTAAGAACAAACAGAAATCAGTGATATAAAAATGTTACATAAAACTTGACATTAGCAAGTGCTGGAATAAACTTGAGTGTTCTTTAATAAATTCATAAAGTCACATTTGAACATATAAGTATATAAATGTCACCATGTCTAGTCCAAAATCGCACTTACTGTGGACGTTTCGTCAGCTAACAGCTAACATTTTCTTCACTTATGTTGAAGTGACTTATTTGCGTTTATAGCACTTTTGCCAGTTGATTTCTTGAGTAGATCGTCATTTCATTTTAAACCAACATGTAAGACCGAGATAATGCAAAGAGTCATTGTCCAGCTAGCTCCTAGTTCCCTTTATAGATCACTGTCTAACATGCTGAAATCCGTTTGATTAAAAACTGAAAGAAAGCAATGATTTAGATGCTTGCATTCACCGCAGGCAATTCCTTATATCAAGTTATGGTTGCCATTATCTTAAGTGGTCTTAACAAGATCTTTACTTGTCTTAGCTTGACTTAGTTCTTACATGTATATACTATTTCAGGGCACTCGGAAGTTGACAAGAATGAACCTGCTCATCTATTACTACTTAATTCGTGTATACCATTGGGGAGCATGGTAAAATGAATTGAATGCATTCACTTGACCTAGTTCAAACTTGTTCTATGAAAATTACAAGGAACTTTGTCCCATTTCTCATAGGTAGAGTATCACCTGAAAACAAACCGCATCTTTAATTGAAAGGATTCCGATTGTGTACAATAATATACTGTGTGATCATTGTTTAACTTAAACTTTAAAATCGCATTAAGTTATTGTTCTATCAAGTTACCGTGGTTAGATATATTAAAATAGCCGTTTTAGTTATAAAGGCGAATCTCCGTTTGATGTAATAATCCGAGGAGTTCAACAGCATGCTGTCTTTATATTAATGCATTTTCGCAACACGTCTAATGTTGACAACATTCGTTACGAAGTATAAACATAACTACAACTACATCCATCCTAACATCATAGCTTGCGCTTTATTGTTAATCGTTAATCTTAGATGTTCCCTTGTATTTCACAATATAAATTTTTCAAATCTACATTTCCCCTGTTGTCACTGCAGGATAGTTCCTAAGTTCAGGTTTCCTCTGTGGTTTTGCAAGACTCATATACATACTTTTATCCCTCCGTTTACAATCCACCTCCACGTATATCTCCTCGCTTGCGTGCAAAGCCGGAATATACTGTGTATTAGGTGCATTCCCTTGGTATGGCATTTTATAGTATTTAACAATCATTATCACTCCTAATATGAGGAATATAAACGCTAAGAGGGCTACTACTACTGTAGCCAGAATCCAATACATCACCGTGGAGTCTGTAGAACATGACTTCGAACATTGTCCTTTATTACCATCTTGTGCGTCCTCATATTGATCGTTAGTATCGTAAAAAGGCGGTACGTCACCAAGGCTAAAAGACGGTGGGTACTGCGTAACTACATAACGATCTTCCTCTGATATATCCGGTTCATTACCATTTGATACCACGGTAAGTGGACCAACATGGCATGTTTTTGTCCGACCAGGAAAGATTTTACTTTTCACCTCACACGTAAATATTTTTCCGTTGTCTCTTGAGTTAACTTGTAATGTTACCGCAGATTCAGTTCTGCTATTACGTGTTGTGATTTCAGAGCTTATGACCTTTGATGATCCACTACGTGTCCACTGTAACGTAACCGCTGGAAATGCCTCTTCGCTATCACAAACTAGAGAAATCTCTTCTCCCGATTGAAGCGGATTACGTAACTCACCTGCCGAGCATCTCGGATCAGGATCAGATGGAAAGTATGCAATGTTGATATACACCGAGTCTCTTGGAAGGACCTCACCCGTGTCTGCAACAGCATCAATCTTACAACTATAATCACCAGCGTCCCCTCTTACAGCACCAAGGATTGACAGAAAATACACCACGCTACCGTCATGCATTTGACGCACCGCAACAAATACAGTCCCCGTATCACTAGCTATCAATGCTTGTCCACTCACAATGACAGCTATACGGTTTGATTCGCCACTTTCCAAAGTTCTAAACAGTGAAACGTCTTGACCTTTTTGAAGATTCCAAACTTGGCAATGTATTGATAGAATTTCTCCTTCAACAACTGGTGAAACTGGTGCAGTGGTCACTACTCTTGTATCTGAAGCAACTACATGGTGACATATCTTGATGATAACAAATGTAAGTAAGTGCACAAGTTGTAAATGCCCTTTTATGCTTACTTTAGTATCCATCTTGTTTAATATATTGCAATCATAATACTAACATAAGTCTGCAAAATTCCAAATGTTGACTGTACTGCAAAAATGTAGAATTCTTGATTTAACCACCAGAGTTCAACAACACACGTGTGTACTCAAAGAAATACAGAGTACCATCTAATATTTAAAGCACAAAATCTGCCTGATCCCTCTAAGCACACACACCGGATACACGTGGATTCGGTAAAATGTGTATTAAGATAATGAACGCTGCATATATACTGCACTCAAGCCTGATTTAAGGAAAGTTGAACTCGAAAATGATAAACCAATGAGACTGGCAGAAAAAGACATGCTGTGTCTTATATATATATATTGAGCGGCTAAGTGGCTCATGCTAATGTGCACTTAAATCGCTAGAGATACAAATTGATTTCCTAGAGGAGATCACCCGCCTCAGGGAACGTAGATCATAGATTATTAAAATTTAACCCATAGCGTTCGGTTTTAGGTTCCAGTTAAAACTGTCATAAATGGGTTGAACAATTAGTAGTGTTAAATTTCTGCCGAAATATTAAAAAAAATGCATATTTAGGTATCTTTGAACTGATTAAAACGTAACAATATGTAGATAGGTTTAGTTATTTAAAGTATCACGTTTCAGGTATGTTCTGAATTAAACGAGTATCAACACAGTTAGCATGTTTGTACTCATAATATGTTAAATATTATGATCTATCTTTTGAAGAATTCGGATATTTCAAGATGGTTTCCCTTATTAATATGTGTGTTTGGTAATATTAGGTATAGATGTTGTTGTTTTTAGAAGATGCCCATGATGCATTTGAACGATTTAACTCTTTAAGTACACAATTTGAGTCATTCTTTCTCTCTGTGTTATTGTCATACATCGGATCAAATATTCATATCAAAAGCTTAAATGACCATTATTAACAACAACATCAAACTATACTTTAAAATCGTATGCTCTTTTGTTATCAATATTGGATTTTATTGGATAAATTTGATTAGATTAGTGCGTATGGCTTTGTGAGTAGCGAAAACATGTCATTGGTAACATAAGCAAACACGTCTGCTTACTCGAGTCAATTCTTCTTTTCATCGATCATGACAATACACCAACAGAAACACAAATCATAAGAAGATTGGAAATGTCATTCCATCATACATTGTTCATCTTGATCAGCTCAGTGTAAACACATATAAATAAAAAGAAGGCAACATATGCGGGATAATAATCATGTATTTAATTGATCGAGTCTCAAACTGAATTTTGATAGGAACGATCTCATAACCGAGGTAACATAGCTCTTACAATCGTGTGTTTATAACCATAGGGTGAATTTGAGTATTACTATTGGGGATATAACTTATATAGAGTTGTTTTCATCCTTAGGGTAAATACGACAGATATACGATGGTAATCGTGGATATTCTTTTATACTACTCTGATATTATATGCTTTTCTTAATTAGTAATGTCATACTTTGGGGAGCTCTTAATGTTATGCTGTTCCCAGTGCATTACATTTTTTGAAATCGTATACCGCTCTGCTGTTTATTCTGTGTGTTTTTTTAATACCGTTAATTGTATGCAATGTGTTCTTGGATCATGACTGAGTTTGTTCCTTTTTAAAATACACGGAATAAAATCATTTTAATTGTTATTAAAATAATATTTTTTTTGAAATTACTATTTCGAACGAAACTTATTATATTATTTAAATTGTAGACTTCCCTTAAATTGCAACAGTTCATTAAATATTGGGTAAGAACTTAAACTCAGTTTAAATCAGTGAAAGCAATTACTGATCATCATAAGCTATATACTTAATGAAGTTGGTCCCCGCTGAAAATTCAGTGTTATTATAATTGTTCACTAACAGTAGGTCAATTATAACAATTCTGTATGATTTAGATGTTTGTCAAGTTATTTTGCAAGTTTGATAAATGTGGAATAAATAGGACAACAACACATTATGCCACGATGTCACTAGTCCCTTAATCAATTTAAATGATATTTTGAATGATCTTAATTGTATGAAACAAATGATGTTACTCACTTGCTTAAAAGGGGCAGTTTCCTGATTTGTACTTACAAAGCAAAATTATGGTAACCCGTTTTGAAGCTTTTGATTAACGTTAGTTACCTTACATTGGAGATAATAATGCAAGTTAAAACTTGTATTATATAGAACTTAAAACAAAAGAGCAACAATTAAGGGAAATATAGTCATGTCAGCCAGGGGTTAAATCTTACATGAAGTGCACTTATTCCCTCAAATTGTGTTAGCATAAAGTAGTCTTGATGTGTGTTTTCTGACTAATCCGATTTATATGACAACCCGTGCTTTTTGGAATTAAGTGATGTGAGCCATTAATAGATTTACCTGATAGGTAATGGATCGAAGTCATCGATGTGTCCCTCTTGAACACAATTGGGTGAGATGTTTACTGAAAATACAAGTTGTGAATCTTTGTCCTATGTTTCTATTTAATACCTAAACAGGTAAAAAATCAATGGTGTGTTCTGTTACGTGCTTTCATAAAACCACACCTTACTAGTTACAAAGTAGTTTGGGATGTGTGTGTAAATATAATTCAAATTATTCAACAAAGTAATGTGCACAATACCTATATATTTTAATAATAACTAATATATACAATTTAAAATGACCTAGCAATACTTTTTTTCTGTCAGTGGTTCCCTAAACCACACACTCAAATTAAATGCACTTATATTCGAGCATTAAGCATATTAATGAATCTAATTAGACTGCGACGTAACGTGGCTTAGCATTGACATAGGTCGAGTAAATTAATATATTTAATTTAGATGATTAGGTTAGATTTTGTTGGTATCAAGTGGTACGACCTAGGTAATCTATTCAACATCATTTGCGCTCATTGTGGCGATAAAAATATTACAAATACAACTTAAGGGGGTAGGGGTAGGGCAAACCGCCAAAGTTCGAGAGTAGAAGATGTTTGCCACGAAAATAAATTGTGCTGAAACTTTAGGTATATGTGAGAAATGGTATTTTCATCTTTTATATGCAAACTAATTGGTGAAAATCCGACATTTAGAACTTTGTTGGCGCGAAATTTAGATTGTGTCTATATTTCACTGAAAATGTACACACTTAAAGTATGTTTGGTATGTATGGAAAGAGAATAACCACACACATACCACAGTAACCAATAAGCATATCTAGGAGGTTGTTTTCGTTTATAGGAGTGGGGTGGTAACCCCCCACCTCTTTCTCGGTAACTAATTTTCCAGTGTATAATAATTAACGTAACCGAATATACAAAGACCACTAAATACACCTGTAAGTCAATTTTAAAATTAAAAACATTGTTTTAGTATAATTCTAATGTTGTTTCCGTTTTACAGTGTACACTTAGTAGAAGTGTATTAGACCGTATATTATACTACCGATTCATTGTTTCTATTTATAATTAATCTTCCGTATTTTTTAAACCTTAATTGTATAACAAGATACGACAATTAGATTGTGATGTTCACTTAATTAACAAGACCATTTACTTATTCTTTATTGCAATATCGTGCAAACTTACTATAACCTCCAGGCGCTCCATCCTGACGCTAGATACATTAAATAGAATACTGCGTATGGTAAAACAAGTTAAAGCATGCATTTTATTGAAGAATATAATCAACTAGCCAAAATTACATAATGTACCTTGAGGTTACATGAAATGCACTTCATTATAACCTCGCATTTGATTATTATAAAGTAGTCTTGATTTTTACTTTGTAGTTGTTGAGATTGATATGACAACTTGTGAACTTGGAATAAAGTGACGTACGCCAATTATTTACTTGATATAGGTCTCCTTTAATAAAAAATAACGTACTTATTATCTGTAAAAAGTAGGCTGTAAAAGGTACGTAAAGGTACACTAAAACGGGCATATATGTTAAATTGTTATGATATTACACTGAAACTGGGTCAGGAGTATTGGCCCGGAAGTAAGACATTTTAAAATTCAACAAAAATGCACATTATGGTATTACACTGCAACTGGGTCAAGAGTTTTGGACCATAAGTAAGAAATTGCAAAAAAGGGTAAATTGTACTCTAATTTTATTCAGCACGTTTATGACATCTTGAGTCTTTGAAATGTTTATACATAGTTGGACGTTTATAAAGTTCTTACAAATGCTTTTTTGTTGAAGAATTGTTGAGGTAATGGCGTATTAAAGGACATTGTGTTTTTTGACCAGGGTTTTCTATGTTTTATTTTGTCAAAATAATAAGGTTTTTTTTTCAAACGGCCTTGAATTATATAATAAAGTAACTGTCATTTTTGTATATGATATTCGTTTTACACTTTTGCTCACTCTTTTGTTTTCGTTCGATACAAACTCGGGCGTGAATCGAAGTAAAGACTTAACATGACTCTATCCTATATCTGATCCTCGATTACAAAAACAACTTCAATTCACACCCTAGGGGACGTCAAATAAGTGACAAATTGGTGAGCAAAATTTGACCCCTAAACACTAATATACAGTTACTGAAAGCCGTGTGGACGCAAGAAGATACCCTTGATGATGTTTATAAATACCAAGAACATTTGAGTGGGTTCATTTTTAAAAACAAATCAAAATTAGCATTCGGTCATTTACGGTATTAATTATTCAAGTAGTGCGTTACCCCTTAACTGCGCATTTCCGTATCTAGGACTTCCTGTACACTTTTTAACATAATTATGTTCTTGTCAAAGACGTTACATCGTGCGTCAACTGTTGAAATTGCGGGATACAATGTTTTAGGGGTGGAAGTACTATCCCCTATGTACTTTAAAATTAAACCCCCAAATATGATTTTTAGGTACCTTGATATTTC
>JAUMTS010028688.1:0-11287 GCA_032273385.1 Ophiopholis aculeata | reverse complement strand
GTTCTTTCAAAGTTTGCCACAGTTTTTTAGAATTATTTTTATTTTCATCAATACAGTTGGTGAAGTAGTTGGATTTTGCATGTCGTATATCTCTCTGAGTTTTATTACGAGCTCTACAATACTCCGAATACAAATGTTTCTGGGTACGATCTGTGTTGAATTTTAGCAACAGTTTGTCCCGATGTTTAATTTGTGACAAAATGTCATTTGTCATCCAAGGGTCAGTGCGATGTTTGAGTCTGACTTCCTTTATTGGAGCTAACCCGTCAATAACAGCCAAAAGAATTGATTTGAATGAGCACCATGAATCATTTGCATCACGAGCATTGTAAACACTTGACCAATCTGCATTAGACAACTTATCAATGAAGGTATCAATACTATAATTTTTCATACATCTGATTTCAACAGTGTTATGTTTATTGATTTGACCTCTGGTAACCTTTCTAGTACAAAAGACTAGGAAGTGGTCACTTAAACCAACAACAATTGTTCCATAATTACTGATTTTATTTCTGGTGTTACAGAGAACATGGTCAATAATTGTTGAAGATTTACGAGTGACTCGAGTGGGCAAGTTTATGAGTTGTTTTAGACCAAACATATTCAAAACTTCAGAATACTTTTTGAGAAGACCATGGCTTTTATCCTTAAAGTTAATGTTAAAGTCACCAAGCATGATCATTTCAGCGTCAGATCTAACGTTGCCCAAAATACTTTCAAAATGATTAAGAAAATTGGTTTGATCTGGAGGACGATACACGGTTCCCACGATGATTGGTTTTGTTTTGGGAAGTATAATTTCCAGCCACGTAGCTTCGATGTGATCAGATTGAAGATCAGTTCTGGGAAGAAATGCAAAGTTGTTTCTAACATACGTGCAAACACCGCCACCATCTCTGTTTCTGTCATTTCGAATGATAGAATAATCGTCCAATTTAATTTCATTATCTGTGACGGTAGAGTCTAACCAGGATTCGCTTATACCAATCACTGCTGCTTTGGTTTTATTAGCAATATCACGTATTTCAGAGATTTTTGGGAGGAGGGAACGTACATTGATGTGAATAAAGTGCATTCCTTTCTGGTTAAAGCAGGAAAAGTCCTTGTAAGAGTCACGAACAGGCCCTGGGTTCATTTCAACATCACCACAGGATAACAGAAAGACCAAAAATATAGATGGAATGTTGGTCTTGACAGAGGTGTTATTTGAAGCAAGCTGTTTTCTTCGGCGGTAGTTGAAGGCACTATAGCTCTGGTTAGGGGTTATTAACAATTGGTGAGACTCAGCAGTAGACAAAGTCATGCTGGACAAAGCTTCATTGTAAGCTGGGGATTCATGCAGCAATAGTCTTGAAGGGTCTAGTTTATCAAGATCAGAACATGGGGTAACATTATCCAAAGGGCACATACGGCCTGTATATTGCACAGTTAAAACATATAACGCTACGGCGAACAAGATACCATCCCTGCCTGCGGCGGCCATCATTCTACTCCTGCAGTTGCAAAATGATGTAAAATATCACAAAGGTTTGTTTACTTTGGAGGCTTCAGTTGAGGTATGTATGTCTACTGGCTGTACATTCAGGTACAGCACTGTAGAACAATGGTTGGTTACTACCACTACAACATAGTACTCACAGTTCTACAAAGCTGCAGAATTCGGAAGTCTCCAAGTGATGACTGCTGGTGATGTTAAGCTTACTAAAATTTCGGATTAAAGAAAGCGTGAAAGTCTCTCAAAATGAACAAGGATGTCTCTAGTCCATCTAAGATAACAGTGAGATAGGAATGGTAGTGAGACAAGGGCGCATGTAGGCCTTACAGCCCACAAGTCTGAGAGGTCCGCTCTTCCCATGTCAACCATTCGGCAGCCATTTTATCCAACTTCTGTTTGGATCAGGAATTCTTCTGACCAAATTTGATATTTATAGAGCAGTTATAAGCAAATTGGCTTCTAGTTTACTCCTCATGACCCCTGCCTGACGTTTGATCCCATCAATGTATTACGTTTGGGTTAGAGGTTTTTCCGAAAAAATGTGGTAGTCAAAGAGCTTTTTTAAGCAATTTGACATCTAGGTGACCATTGACCCGTGTGGTACTTCAAAAACCTAACCAAAAACCTGAATTGAAAATGACTTATTAGCGTGACGAGCTGGTTTTCACTTGGAAGCGTTGCAATAAAACTCTACAACGGAAGTTGAAAGTATAAAAATGAAAAGAGTCAACAATGCTAACTGGGTAAAGATCAATAATAGAATACTGTTATATATCATAGTAAAACCATATATTTAAGTCCTGACAGGTGTTTGCTTTTTACTCGAAATGTGCAAGGTAGCATAAGCAATTTGTATATTCAACACGAGAACGGTATAATATTTTGTTGTGATAGTGAACTTTTAATTACTGTATGTGTATTTTGATGTGGTAAATTAGTTTGTATGTTGACAATGAGCTTTCTTTATTGGATTATGACTAAAAAGTCAGAATTGCCACTTATAACAAGATCTACGAACTATATAACTTTTAATTTGGTGTATTGAAGTAAACTACTATCGACCAAACTAGCAACAAGAAAAACAACAACAACAACAACAGCATATATGACCAGCACCGATCGGGCTTTACTCATAATTGTGTATTCTGATTTTGCTCAACAGAACCCAATATCCGGGCATGTGAACATACTACGTTGAATATTACTTGTCATATCGGCTACATCCAAATAACGTATGCCAATTATGGACGTTTGGATAGAAGTACTTGCGGATGGGAATCCGAATGGAATGACAATTGTGCCGCCGATAGGTCTCTAATCATAGTTGACGAAATGTGTTACGGCAAACAAACATGTGAAATAGAGGCATCGAATGATATCTTTGGTGATCCATGTAATGGTACATCTAAATATCTAGAGGTCCGATTTTCGTGTAACAAAGGTAAATTGTAATTATTTCGGACAATATACCAGCTCCTGAACGGAGACCTATTCTGGTAGTTTTGATCCAAATCTGAAACATTGAATCCCAGAATGAATTGTACTGGTATTGTTGAGCTCCAAATTGCACGTGAGAGAACACAGTATATAGTGAAGTGACATCACGTCAAGTGTCATCATCATTTGTTAAATGTACGCAGTTATTAACTTATGAACATCTGAACTGCATTATTTCAAATGGCATTGTTTAAGTTGTTTTCGTGTGCAGATGATATTTGCGAATAAGCCTACACGTTGTTCATTGACTTGCGAGTAATTTGATATGCTTGCATGAAATATTCGAGCAAAGGAACCTAATGGTTACCCTCGGAGTTAAACTAGTTGACATGCAAGATATTTGTGCTAATCACGGATTTAAATACTGTTATCAAATACATAACGAAGTATCTTATTTTTGCAACTTGCTTTTATCACTCCATTTAATATGATTGTTTTAAACGGACTCAAAATTTAAATATATTCCAAACTCTTGATTTTTTTTAAAAAAGAATATGACTGCCCACCAACATGGACCAGTTTCAACAATAGCTGTTATTTCCTAAACCACAATGCTCGTGTACCCTGGAAAACAGCAATGGAAGAATGCGAAAGGAGAGGGTCTGATTTAACTAGCATTCATAGTGTGGAAGAACGTAATTTTTTAGCAGGTAGGGATAGTATACATAATCTACCATTTTAACTTATTATGTGCATGCGAAGAAAATATTGAGCTTGTTGCGTCCAGATTTTATCGTCAGCATAAAGCAACCCAAAAGCGTAGAGTCTTCGACAGAAGGAGTATTGCACCATTATGTCGCCAAGTGTTGTCTTCAGCTAAATTGTACAACGCATTTAATTAATATTGACGATTATAACATTTAAATACCTAATATTACTATAAATTATTATGTCTTTTCTTCTCGCATGTTATTTCACATGTAAATTCGTCTAGAACTAGTTGTCTTACATGAAAAAGAAGAGCAAATCAGTGCATCTTACGCAATTGGATTGCATGATAGAGATAAAGAAGGCGAATTTAAGTGGACTGATGGAACGCAGGTATATAACATGTTTTCATTTAGATATCTCATTTCTGATTCAGGCCAATTCCCTAAAAATGTGTATTCATACATTTTATCAGAAATAGATTTTGCTGTATCCCTTTGGAAAGGAAATGGGTCAGATAACCCATTTCAACATCAATTTTATTAAAAAATGCCGAGTTTGTGAAACTTGACCAAAAAACACAAATGTTTTGGCTCCAACATATTTTTTGACGAGCTAACAAAAATAGGTTTGTGTACAACAATGCTCAAATCGCCTTTTAATAATGTAAAGACATTAACTTGGGGTCGAATATTCCATTTTTAACCTATAATCTACTATTATTGTCTGAAAAGAACAGAAAAATGATAAAATTTGGAATGTAAATTGATTTAAGGGATCTAGAATAGAGATAGGTTGAGGAATTTGTTGAACAAAAATGTTCTGTTCTTCATTTTAGAATGAATCCTCAATTTTTTTGATATCTATAGACATCATAAAGGTTAATTTTTACATCTTTAGAAATGACTTTGCATTGAATTACTAATTTTTGAAAGAACAACATGGTAGTTATCTCTTACATTTGTGGTCTTTCTGTGAACGCGTGTCTCGGGTATTCTGTAAGCATGGATTTTCCACAGCAATGAAGCCCCATACCTGACTTGTACATCCAAAGGACAAATTTCCTCCCCATCAAAAAAGTGAGGCCATTTGCAAGATCCCTTAGGTCGACAATCCCAAATTTAAATATTGATAAAGCCGGGCGTGCGTTTGGAATTCGCCTTCAAGAACATCAAAAGAATGTCAAAAAGTTTAACAGTGAAAATCATTTGTCGCGGAACAATATAAGTCTGCAATCACAGATCACGTCGCAGTGACAGACAATATTCAATGAGATTAAGAAAGGTCATTGACATGGAATCTAATTAAAACTAAAAGATGGCTGAAGGAGGCAATTTGGATACGCAGAAGAGGAAAGAACACTCTCAACACAGAGGAGGGGCATACAAATTGGACAACATTTTCGATCAACTCATTCACACCACGCCCCTACGGCAGGTTCAAATTTTCAAGGCTTTGAAAAATGTTAAAACAGCTCATTTAAGTTAGCAAATAAATATTTAAAAATTAACTAAAATTTGAATAGTGTTCATGTGAACTTTTTGGGTCTCAAGCGCCTCTGAACATGCTTTATATGCATGATATTGGCGCTATATAAATGTCATTTATTGTATTGTATTGTATTGTGATGACATGGATCATTTAAAAACCAATTACGTTAAAAAGAAATGAAAGTTTTGCCCACAAATAGGTCCCTGCGTGTCAAGGTTCGTGACAGGCAAATGCATAGGATTTCTTTGCAACCCCGGCCCAGTCTGTGTGTATTGTTGAACCTACTCCATTTGTTTATTATTATTTTGAACACTACTCGATTTTGTGGTTTCTACTCTCTAAACGCAATGTTCTAATAACAACTGTAATGATCATTTTCAAGACATGCAGCTGCAGGGAGGACCGATTTGAATTTAAAGTACTAGGTATAATGAAGCCCTATTCAACCATAAAAGTTATGTTAATGACGCTACGTACACAACAGTAAAATAATGATACGACACTATACAATAACTTCTTAGTTGAACATTTTACCAATTCTAGATATTTATTTGCGAGTATATCAACTATACCAATGTCATAAAGCCATTGCTAAAACTTGGGTAATATGACTTAACTTATCATTAAAAGTTAGTGACCATAAAGGTCCAAGTACTCCTTAAAATCCTCCATTATAATGCTTCCAATCCACCACGTCTGTATCATTTTGTATCAACTGCTGGACGTAGGATATACTATTATCTCGCACTATATATTGTTATATTGTTTTATCCAATATTTCTATATTCTTTATTTTGTTAAAACAGGTGGATTATACCGCATGGTATCAAGGGGAGCCAGATAATGATGGGATTGGACAGGACTGTGTTCGTCTTGTACCACCAGTACATAAATATTGGGACGATGTCCCCTGCAATTCAAATAACGCTTATATTTGCAAGACGAAGTCAGGTATGTTAAAGAGACCATTTATTTTCACAAATATTGTGTTTTCTTTTAAAGAATGTAAAAAAAAGTTAATATCATAGTTTAAGGTTTCTCCAACCAGTGCATGATTTTTACTGAAAATTACCGAAAGCTAATTTTGCATTGTTTAGTTTGGCTTGAACCCGCATTAAATGTTCTTTTTTATTTATAAACGTCATGACGGGTCACTTCTTAAGTCTTCAGAAATGACATTTTATTGAAGATTCATTTTGTGCAAGCACAACATGGCTCCTCTAAGAAAATGTGTTTTAGGCGTGTGTTGAGGTGACCTAACTGCTAATAAAGTCGTCGTTTGTTCATGACTTCATTTTACGCAAGAGTGAACATCAAACGAATATAAACAAGTGAGCAAAACTTTTATACGAATGTCATCTACAAGTACACACTTTTTTATGAATCATAAACAAAGAGAACCCGTGTCAGAAAACACAATTATTTAAAGACGCCATTTTGTGCTTTTCAGTAAACAAAACTTTAACAAAAGGTAATTTCTGAGAGCACGTCCATTCTGATATCAGGATAAACTTCCAGTATGAATAACAAAAACCGTGATGCACTAGGTATGTCGGCGATGCCTGTAATGCATTAGGTAAACCGTTAAGACGTCATGAACATATATTAGTTGTTATGGGCCGCATAATGATAAAAGTAAATTATTTTAAAAAAAATAAACAAGTTCAATAATTACACAGATCTATAGTACGAAACATCCCACATAAGGCATACTCTACTATTTTGATTTTGATATGTTTTATTAAGACGGATATTTTGCCACCATTGACGGTCAAATCGGACAATTTCTACATGTTTGACCTTTGAGGAGTCTAAGTTTTGACCTTTGACTTTTTGTTTTAATAGCTGGTAAACGGCACTTCGTAGAAAGATCAAAATATACATTGTCTGAATCCTTAAATCGATAGGAATCTTCTGGTATGGTTGTTTAGTACCATTAAGACAGCTTCATAATTTGGCACCCGCACACATTATGTATTATCCCAGGCTTATCCCTGTCTGCCATGTCGAACATTGAATCGTGGCCCAATATTTACCCAATAAGACCATCAAACGTTTTTGTTTTTGTTCGACTGAACAGCGCCCTCAGGGTTCCGGGCTTCATAAAATCCTTTCATGTATGATCAAAATTGAGTCGCAGTGAGATTTATTGTTGTCAGATAGTCACTCAATCATTACGATAAGGTACCTCCAAAGTGTCATACACAGGTCGTTAATGGAGGGGCAGCTTGGGACGGAGCGGACGCCCTCCCACTTCCGGGAAAATGGGGAAGAGGCATTTTTACAAAATTTGTAAAAATCTCAACAAAATTTGAAAAATAATTGTTACAACATGGACATAGGTCATTGTAATCATTAAATATGAAAGATAGGAAAGAAATGCCTGAAAAAAATATTTGGTTATTGTTTTTGACTTACATCAAGTCGATGAAAACTAGATTTTCTTCTTCTGCTTCTTTAATAACAGGTAGTGGAGGTACCGAATCCGAATCAAGAAACACACCCTCACAAGGTAAAGTGTATCCTGAGATCAGAATGGTAGTGATGTCACTTCCGGACAAAAGATATTTCTACCTGCGCGCCGCGTTATTAATTGCGCCGTATTTACTCTCGCGTGCATTATGTTGCGCGATTATAACGACGCGTGACCGACGCCATCATAATGCAGGCGTGCACCGAGAGACTCTGTTTTGACAGGAAGTGACATCACTACCATTCTGATCTCAGGATCAATTTAAAGCTAATAAATCATTTAACGTTACACTATCAAGAACAGTCACATCAAGCCTCAGTCCCACTGGACCTGTGATAACCTGCGACAACCTGCGATCAGTTCAGTCGTACGACCAGATTGGATCGTAGGGATATCGTGTGTAGCAGTTTTGAACAATGGACAACAATGGAGAACAGAGCGTTCGATCAGTCCCACTAGTCGCACGACAACCTACGACCATGCTGCGACTGACTACAATTACCAATGATTGTTTTTGTTTCATTTGGTTGAATATATTCAGTCTTGTCCTTGTTAAAAGGCTTTTTGGTTTGCCTGACAAACTGCAAATAAACATGTTGTTTTATAGGTAAATTATTTGTAAAGATTTTCTACAGTAATGTTCCTCATCTTTTATTGTTTGATAGAGACAACACTAGGTAATTTGGATGTCACTGGTCACAATTCACTATTGAAAAGGTGCTAGATGTGTAAAAGTTTCAGAATTAGGAACCATCAAGACGGCTCTTTAAACTACAGGTGACGTAGTACATATCCATGTGACCGTGAAGTTATTTATTTTACATTATATGGCCAACGACACTATTGAGGCTACGTGTGACGGGTTGTTTGTTAGTTTTCAAAACGTGAAAACACAAACGCTCGCATAACATGTCATGTGACCCATGTTGTATATACCAATCAACGCAGAGGAATGACGGAAAATTACGTTTTACGTATAGCGTTTGCGATTTACGTTATGACACCTAAGGGTGTCTACTGTCATCGAGAAATTCATTATGACACTCTAAGGTTATTTTATTATTATTAGCAACATATATACCCAGGGCACGGTTGTTTGATGTATATCGAAATAGTGTTCATTATTAAGAAAATGTGAACTATTGGTGGCACTATTTAGCAAAAATCATATTTCTCAATTTACCGGGCTTAGTACTTGAATATTGCCATCAAAGAAACATAAAAAGTAAAAGCAATCAGCAAAACAATTTTATAAATTGTTTTTATAAGAAAATGATCGAAGTTTATTGGGATAATAAGGAATAACAAATTTAAAAAGTTGAATAGCGCCACCAATCATGACATAACAAATTGGTCAAATGTATGTTCAAATATGCCTTAAAAATCTGTAAAAGTGACTATATTTGTAAATAAAGGGACTTTAAGTGTTGACAATAGCTATACAGTACCTGTTTACACTAAAATGTTAGTTTTGATTGCTGTTTGGGTTAGAAATTAAGTAGTACATGATATTTTGTTTACAAAAACAATAAATAAACACATCAAACAACCGTGAGGGTTGCATGATTCAGTCGAGGCTGTTCTAACACGGGGCACATACATATGTATAAGTTAAATTTATACATATGATTTTTAAATGATTAACATATCAGTATTAAAAGTCATACACGTAATATAAATAATATAAAATAAATATGAAAATACACCATAATTACATTACAGACATTTTCTGTGTTAAATATTGAAATATTACATCAAAAAGGCAAGACAACAAGTACTGTCATCTGCATACATAGAGATCTGACCGTGTAAGATAACTTTATTCATGTTGCTCATGAAAATGGTGAAAACCAATATACCAGTATGACGACTCAGCTTGAAAATTAACAGTTTTTGGAGACCATTTATGGTGGTCATTTGGCGAAACTACATAATGTTTGACTCTAAATATTGTATTCGTAAATTATTAGTGTGTATTCGAATACACTTTTAATTAACAGACCAATGGATAAGGTTTGTGGTTTGCATCCACGGGATAAGGAGAGGGAAGAAAACTAAGAAAGGGTTTGTAAACATGTTTTTATTTTAGGGGTTTTATATATCTTTAACACAAGTGCAATTTTGTATTGTTTTTATTTATCTTTTTATATTGTTTACATGTTTTTTATCATGTCATTTTAATGTTTTCTAACTATGTAATTATGCTGCAAATTGGTTTTAATATATAGATATAATTGAATTGAATTAAACTCATCATGTTCTACTATTGCAGGTGTCAATCTTGGGATATCACTTGGAATTGTCGTTGTGGTAATTGTGATTAGTATTGTGATGGCTATCATTTACCTGTAAGTTAAGCACGTTAAATTAAGGAAAAAAGGTTTTATTTAAAAAAAATATAATTAACGAAACTAAATTGTAAAAAACTCGACTGTTGAAAGTATCTTTTACCTAATTAATCTTCTTACCTGTTTTCCTCTTAACAGTCGTAGAAAATCGAGCACTGACAGGAGGGATGGAAACAGCTTATCTGATTTGAAGACACCCACCACCACCCAGCTTTCAAATGTGGTTCAGGACCAGGTTCCGGATAATCAAAACGTCTCAAATCCTGATAATCCTACTGGATCTGAGACTTATATTGGTTTGGACCAAGCGTCTCGACAACCTGAAGCAGTGTATCATGGTATCTCAAACCCAGAAGAGCTCCAATCTACTGACGACTATCTTAGTCTAGATGTGAAGTCTTTGTCTAAAACAGATGCAGAATATCAGAGCCTGAATGACAATACAGTACTTAATAACAAACAAACGGATCAAGATAAGATATATCAAGAAATATCAGATAATAACACCGATCAGTATGACTATGCATACGTAAATCCAACAGAAACGTCCATACCGGCTGTCAATCCACATCAGAACGCTAGGGAATTGTATGTTAATGCCCATGTACGAAAGTCTTAAAAGCAGGAATTACTAGAAGACATTATGTCAACAATAATTAGAACATCCACGTGATTACTTTAATAAGGGAGTTTTCAAAAATACTTTGGTGGTGGTGGTGGGGAGGGGGGGGGGGCTATGTGGAGGGGGTGTTTGCCAAAAAAATTGTCGGTGTCTAAAGTTTGTTGCCCCCCCTTTACAAATTGACAAACTTGTCTGACCTCCTTTAAAATGTTGAAAAACTTTGTTGACCCCCTACTGTTATATGTAGATACAGACATTTGACTTAAGTTCTATAACGCTTGCAATCCGTACTGTGTATAGCTGGTAAAGAATTTGCAACATTTCAAATTCTCTTAAAACTTATCTTTCAAGCCTCGAAATTGTATTTTTCGGAAATTTGTATTTATCGTGGGATTAGCTGTTTTACAAAAGGTCTAACATCCATTTTTTTAATGACTTTTTGGTGTTTTCTTTTAGGGTTTTTATAGGTGCATCATGCTATCTAAACGATATTTTCCAAAAAGTTTCATAACCACATGTTAAAAGCCGAAAAGGCTTATATGTTTTGCAAAAGGGCTTACACCATTGATGTAAGACCTTTTTACAAAACAACAGTCAAAATCTCAAAAATTGTAGATGATCCTATCTCAAATATTTAGGGATTTTTAACATTTTTTATAAATGTAATACCGTTTAACATCCTTAACTAGCATATATGCTATAAATCGAAG
>JAUMTS010028577.1:0-11287 GCA_032273385.1 Ophiopholis aculeata | reverse complement strand
ATCAAATTACTAGGCGGGCTTATACTTACCCTAATATATTATTCAATACAAATTGCAACAGTCTAGCACCGCTATCTCTTCGGATGGTGGTGAATTTGCTGCAAATGACACTTGTAAAATAATTAGTTCTATACGTAATAGAACAATACCATTTACTCTCACCTAAATAGGTTAGAAAAACGTTTATACGTTACATCATAACAAACCCATATATAATAAACATATATATGTTACATCAGGAACATCAAAAGGTATATTTAGTCACATAGTTTGTGGTTAGGAAATATACAAAGAGTCCCTATATACCATTGAGTGAAAAGTATACACGATACATCAAGAACATCACAAGGTATATTATTTTAGTCACATTCTTGTGGCTAGAAAAAATACCAAGATGCCCTACATTCCTTATAGTGAAACATATGCCTATTACATCAGGAACATCAAAATGTATATTAGTCACATATTCGTGGTTAGGACATATACAAAGATGCCCTACATATCTTTTAGTGATTGTGAGTGTCAGCTCTCAGCACTGTTGATGCATAGTTGGCCTGGTCGAAACCTGGTCCGATATCACGTCAAGTCACATGCGACAAAAGAGGAGTCAGACTTCCATGCACTAGTGTAAATAATCTCACTAGCCTACACGCCATGGTTAAAAAGTCCAAGAACTAGATATAGCCCTAGTTGAATGAGCTTAACAAAAACATCCACTAGCCAACCAGCTATGGTGGCCTTAGCCGCTGGTTTGACATTCTTGCGTGATGTAATAAATAATTGTTGAATCTGAGTACCTATGACAATGCGTACAGTACTGGTATGATCAATATACCAATTGAGCAACCGCACTGGACAATTTAAGCGATCGTTTCTGAGCTTAGATAGAAGGTTCAGATATGGAAGAAAAATAGGAGTCTATGCTTTAAAGCTAGACCCTTCATTTTTGGCTAGGAATCCCTGACAAAGTCTACCACAGACTATGTTCTTGCCAATGGCCAAAGCATGAAGTTCTGAGCAGCGACTGCCTGTAGTCCTGGCCACAAGAAAAAAACTGTCTACAAAGTTACAGCCGTAAAAAGTATCGGAGACGCGCAGAGCATACCTTGTATGTTGATACTCTGCGCCCTCCTTCCCCCAATTCGGCAGCCCTCTTAGAAAATCTCTTTACTTGAAAGCGTTTCGCAACAATGGACATTCAGTCACGTGCAGATGACCTAGGTCATGAAACTGGGCTTTCGATCCCTGCATCAGAGGGAGAATTAACAGCTGATCCATTGATCATAGAAATTAGGATGTGGAACCAAAACTGACTCGGTCAGAATGGTGCTATTATCATGACTAGACAGTCCTCCCTTTCGATGTTCTGAAGAGTATCGAGGTTGGGGAGATAAAAGGAAATACATGCGCTGTCATTCCTACCCAAGAAATCGGTAGAGCATCTATGGCAAGTGCTCTCTCGTCCAGAATCCTAGAACAGTACACTGGTCGTATGTGATTCCTTATCGAAGCAAAAAAGGTCTATTGCTGGGTAAAGAATGTCCTGAATAAGCTATGAGCTATTTGGGGGGCTAATGACCATTTGGTCAGGCTCAATGACACACCCCGAGACAAGTTGTCTGCTAGAACGCTTGACACACCCGGGATGTGAACCACAAAGAGAGTTATTCTCCGTTGGGTACACCAGCGTAGTAACTCTCTGGTGTGAAGGCAGAGTGCGAGAGACTTTATTTCTCCCTGCCGATTGATATAGGGTACAACTGTTGAGTTGTCTGTTTGACCAGTATTGCGTCCCTTTGACTTCAACCTCAAAACTCTACAGTGATCTGAACACTGCTCAGAATTCGAAGAGGTTGATGTGAAACTGGGACTGCAGTATTGGCCACTTCCCGTTGGCTATCAGCGAGAGCAAGTGACCTCCCCAACCCAACCGTGACGCATCTGTCGTCAACGTGAGTTGAATAGATCTCATGTGATAAAGGCACCCTGGCACCAAATCTACCAGACTGGTCATCGGGTCTCACCCCATGAGCCATGCTATCGCCGGGGCTGAGTTTGATCGTTTCAGAATCCCCGCATCTTGAATCATAATGGTGATTCTGTCTGGTGAAGGAGTTGCCCGGCCTTGAAGCAAGTCTTAGTTCGCTCCCGGGAAGATAGAAGTTTGGGACAGAACCAAATGACTTTGACATATTTATTGAGAAGCCTAAGTTCGTCACCGTCTCGATTACTGTTTGAAGATGGCACCTCGCCTCTTCTCGAGACTTGCTATATATGTGATAATCCAATCGTCGAGATAGACATGTATTTGGATATCCTGACGTACTATGAAAGCTGTACAAACATAATACCTCGTGCAAAAAAAGCTCTTTCTTTGCCGCTTCTTTTAGTAGAGTAGTCCTATGGACCTCTGTGTTTGACGGGTGAGTCTTTGTAAACTCTATTCTGTATCCCTCCGTCACTGTACGCAGTGCTGTCTGTGTTTATCTTTGGCCAAATTTTTAGCCTAAGATATATGGCGACCGCCCACCCCCATATTGACCTCTGGAGGTAGTGACTGCGACAACCGACCTGGTTATCGCAGCACTACGGTCGGGGATACATCAAACCCGAAGGTTTCCCCCGTCTAACCTATCTTGTTAGCTGGGGGTTCTGACAAACTCCTGTCATATACACAAGAAACTTAGCCGTGGCAGCAACGCAAGTCGGCTCAGATTGAATATATCATCGTTGACCCGACTAATCAGGAAATTGAATAGCAAAAACTGGAAACTACTGATCCTAGTCTGCAGAATACATGTTCGTTTAACGCCAACATATCATTCTCTCAGTACGGAGAGAAAGAAGACGGCTATGAACTAGAAGGTCCTACTTTTGGAAGGATCTTTACTTCCTAGTGCGTAGGAGGTACCTTCAGCATCACCTAGTAATCACTACCTGACACACGAAAGGCCAAGTTCATGGTCTTAGGAGGATTTTGATGGCACTTTGTATTGAAAACCTTATCTTTTTCTTTCTTATTTAAGAAGACAGAGAATTGGTTTGCTACTTTCCACAGATACACCCACATTGCCAAGGAACATAGGTACATGAATCTGGGTTGGGGACTCTCAAGTCGGACCCTTCAATTTTCAGAGATAGATAACCCATGTCCCGAATCTGTCAAAATTGGTGACATTCTCTCACTAGAGAACATATCTCTCAGATTGTTAGACTGATGCCGATGTGTTTCCTGATTCTCTCGATCAGTTACATCTTGCTCATATGACTCCTGAGCGAACTCATCGAAGTCATCCACCTGAGAGTCTATGTCACTGTCCTCAGAGATCAGTAAGTGACTCTGTGCTTGATTAGCACGACCAGTAGGATGTGAGCCCGACTGTGACACCACTGGTGCAGTAATCGGTTGGCTCACCACAGCAGAACATGCACCTGGGCTCGTGTTCAACTGCTTTGACGACACTGGCATAAATGTCTATAAGAGTATGTGTATGCATCACAGCCGTGGGCACACCACCTTGAACTTAATGCAAACCCAGCAGTTTTCATTTGATTGTACTGATTTCTGCATGGGTGAATTGATAGGTAACGGTACTTCACAAGATCGTTTCTATCCTCTGCATTAAGCCCATTCAAGGACGCTCCTCCACTCAATGTCACTCCGCGAACACCAGGTTCAGGAGGGATGAATGAATGAGGGAGGATAGTCTGCTTCCGCCTATCAGCTATTCCCTGTATTTGGCTGAGTGATCTCCCCCCTGTTTCAACAGAGGTTCTTTGATACCCATCAGCGGGAGCCATAGACGCTGAATTTTATTTATATATATATATTTTTTTAAATATATGTTTTATTTATTTTTCACATCTGCTCCCCTCGAATGCATTTGTCTTCCGTTCTTTGAGTAGACTGGCAAATCGACACAGAGGGAAGGAGAGACTCAGACAGCCTGCCTGATCTTCCCATACCCTGGCTGAGTAATCTCCCCTGTTCTAACAGAGGATCTTTGATACACATCAGCGGGAGCATTAGATGCTGAAAAAATACAAATTCAGGTACGCTATTATCGAATGCACTTGTCTCTCGTTCTTGAGTAGACTGGCAAATCGATACAGAGAGAGGGAGAGACTCAAACAGCATGACTGATCTTCCCATACACTGGCTGAGTGATCTCCCCCTGCTTCAACAGAGGCTCTTTGATACACATCAGCGGGAGCTACAGAAGCTGAAAATGGTTAATTCTTTTTCAAGTCTGCTCCTAACGAATGCACTTGTCTCTCATTCTTGAGTAGACTGGCAAATCGATAAAGGGAGTGACTCAGACAGCATGCCTGATCTTCCCATACCCTGCATGACAACACCAGGTCCCTTGCCCTAAGGCTGGCCTGAAGTGATTGGTCAGCGGATGTAAGAGATGAGGACATGATCCTCACTCTTCCCTCATTGGGGTTGAAGCATTAGACGCTGAAATAATTCAGGTATGCTACTATCGAATGCACTTGTCTCTCGTTCTTGAGTAGACTGGCAAATCGATACAGAGGGAGGGAGAGACTCAGACAGCATGTCTGATCTTCCCATACCCTAGCTGAGTGATCTCCCCTCTGTTTCAACAGAGGTTCTTTGATACACATCAGCGGGAGCTATAGACACTGAAAATCTGTGTTTTCCAGGTCTGCTCCTATCGAAAGCACTTGTCTCTCGTTCTTGAGTAGACTGGCAAATCGATATAGAGGGAGGGATTCAGCTCAGACAGCATGCCTGATCTTCCCGTACCCTGCATGACAACACCAGGTCCCTTGCCCTAAGGCTGGACTGAAGTGATTGGTCAGCGGGTGTAAGAGATGAGGATAATGATCCTCACTCTTCCCTCATGGGGGTTGAACGCAATCTGCCCTCCGTCATGATCAGGAGCAAGCAGATGTGTCGATTCAATGGGGGAGGAACTCTCTATGACAGTATAAATACCATCATTGTTAATGTTAGGTTTGAGAGCTCCTCCATCAGTCACGGGGGGACCTGCATGAACGACGGTCGGGGAGTGACTGATGCTGTCAAAACTTTTCCGCACAAACTAGTTTTGACCCATCAGGAAGTTGCGTCACCACATTAGTCCCTATAGAACCCGTGGGAGAGGCCGTGCACATACTTAAACTTCCCGGAAGCACGGACCGGCTCGGAGGAACCTAATCCGTAAAGAAAAGGTTCTTGAGTACCGGTTTTACACTTACCAGAAGATACCTTACCAGTCTTCACCTTCCGTTTAGCCTTCTTCTCCTGACGGACTCCTAGAGCTGCTGCTCTGATGGCCTCTACTGATCATGAGTCCCAGTATACAGCGTCCCTGTCCAATGGGCAGGGACTAGTCCTAGAACCTTAGTGATGGGAGACACACTGTTAGTGCTTATCCCACTCCAAATGAGACACACCACAATTCCTCCAGGAGGATGTGATGTAAAAAAAGATTGGATGATCAGAGAAAGAAGTCACTAAAAAACAATCCTAAACTAAAAGCAGGATTTACAGCGGAAAAGCAGACTTAAATCATAAAAACCCTTAAATATTTCATTTGGGATGATATAGAAAGGCACTGGAGTATACCACACTTTGATCCTACCCATTCAATTTGTAAGAAGTGAAAAGTGAGTAATCAGAAAAACAAACAGTGAAGTGACCTCATACTTGACGTAAATATATAATATAAAACTCTTACGGTAGGTTCAAAGAACCCAAGTCATTCACTCACTCGATCCAAGTCTCACAGACAGTGTGAGACTGGGTATTGGAACTAGTATTGGAACTAGTATTGGAACCAGTATTGGAACTAGTATTGGAACTAGTATTGGAACCAGTATTGGAACTAGTATTGGAACTAGTATTGGAACTAGTATTGGAACTATAGTATTGGAACTACTCTGACAGAAGATTGTGAATTAAAGTATCATAAAATTATTTCTATGTTAAATGCATCATCACCGAAGCAAAATCTTCAAAAAAGGAGGCGGGTTGGGACGTGAAACATCATTATTTGTTATTTTGCCTTTAAATGTGCAGTGTGGGAGTCAAATCATATCACTTAGTTCAATTGGTTATTAGTCACAATGTATTGATTTTCATTTTAATTTCAAATTTGTTTGATCATGGAATTCCATGGTTTAATAGAGATAAATCGACTGCAATGTCCTGTCTCGAAAATTTGTAATACTAATACATTCCTTGGTCCAGGTCAAGAGAATAAGGTCATTACACATGTACTTTGGTTTTAACAATTAAAAAAGAAATAAGAACATTTAAAAATAGGTCTTTGTTAAATTGCATTTCAAAAATCAAACGATTATTTTTTTCAGGCTGAAAAAAGTAAGTGAGTTCAACGCCAACACTTGTAAAGGAATAATACAGTGAACAAAAGAGGAAAATCAAATCCCAAAGAATAAAATTGTACATGTTTTTAACTTTTTTAGATAGGCCCGATGAAACATGTAATTGTACATGAGATTTTATCAATTTTTCGACCGTTTATTTGTGGAATTATGAATGCTTGATCGTAGTATGAAAAACAACAAATGAATCACATTAGTGTCCATTGTTTGAGGTGTTGGGTCTCAAGGTCACAACCCTTCCGTGCAAATAGTTAATTAGTTTACAAATGTTGCGGTATGGGATCTCCTTTTTTCAAGATGACGCACCGATTTGCCCACGTATGTCTACCGGCGGCTTCCCCCGCACTTTATTTTTTTTTAATGGTACATAACTTGATAAAATAAAACAATGAAAGAGAATCAAATTGCGGATTTTGTATGATTTATTGTAAGTATTATCCTGAATTGCATTTTTATCATTACTAATTATGTCATTGAATGTCACCAATTAAGCTAACATTTTAAATTTTTGTTTGCTTTATATTGTTGTATGGTATTTTATTGTGGGCACGTGTGGTCTAGCGGAACAGCGAATGATTCATAATCTGAAGGTTGTGGGTTCGAGCCCCGCTAGCTACGGCCAACGTGTTGTAAACCTGGGCATATTACTTCACCATACTTGTTTCGTTGACCCGAGCGGATCGGGTAGCTGTTAGGGGGAATATCACAATACAAGTGTTCATAGGCTTGCGCGGGTATTTGGCCATTCGTTGCAAATAGCCTAATTTAAGGTGAAATAGTTCTGACGATTTCCTGATGGCAGCGTAATAATAATGGCCTGCACGTTTAAACCCAGGAAAAGGCGCATAATAAATGCCGACTATTGTACATACCAAACTTCATGGGCATTCATAAATTCAATTGTCAAATGTATGGCTCTAAATCATTATTTCTGACAGCTCAAACTATAATATCATAAATCACTTTCGCAATGATTGAAGAAAATGTCATAACTTTTTTATTGTTTAAAATACCTTTCCGTTTTGTGGTAAACATAGTAAATATATTTTAGACAAATTATACATACGTCTTTGGCTATAGCCAAGAGTCGATTCTGCGACAAAATGTGAGTAGCCTTTTACTTTTACGGTATAGACTAGTTTTCTACCAGCTCAGCATACAGACATCTATAATATACTACTATATCATATATATTGCAGTTTGCACCATTTCATATAGCAACTTCAAAGTAAATTAAACTGCAACAATTTGCCTAATTAAAGGAAAAACTCATTTGGATGTTGGTACAAAATCCCAAGCAATGTTTAAACGCCCACAAAAGAATTGAATAAAGACCCAGTATACTGAAAAAAGTTCATAGTGACCAGAAATGCCTTGGGGCAGGGTGTAATATCAACACCAATCTTTTGTTAAACACGTTTTGATAAAAATCTTTGACAATTATATAAATCGGATAACATGCAATTAAAATACAAGAGAACGGTCAGAAGTTTAAAAGTCAATGCTGCAGAATGGTTTTGAAATCAAATAATAGAACTGTGGTGAAAGTTATGTACACTAAAACGTAAGGAACAAAAAAACAACAACATGTTTTCACGACCCCTCCCGCCTCCTTTTTTGAAGATTTTGCAACTTGCTTTTTATTTTGCAAACTTTATAGTCATAACTTCTTTTTAAAGATGTTTCAGAAGTCTAAACTTATTCTTCATCACTACAAATTGTATCAGAAGCATTTGTGAAGAGTTTTGTGATCCCCAGAAGGGTCTACCTCTGAAAGCAACAACATAAAAAAGGGTCTCCTCCTTTTCAGATACCATTCTGTATGCCAAATTTGAGGCTAAAAAGTCGTTAAATAGGGGAATTTCGGTCCATTTTCCAATAAAAAATAAAAGATAAAAAGCCCCTCTTCGTCATATTTTTCCAAAACCCGGACGAGAAACATGTTTTATATTTTACTTGGCCTAATATACACCAATATAGAACCATGGATATGAACCTTAAACTATATAGTACAAAGATTATACATGCAGTAAACATGGTAAAACTTGTGCTTCGGTGAATTTTGTCTGATGAATTTTGTAGGTCGGTGAATTTTGTCTGAAGTAACTTTGAGTGTAAACTAACCCCTGTTTTTGTACGTAATTCATTGTTAATGAATACATTTTCCGGTGTGTTTTGTAATTCTTTTGTTTTTTCTGAAATGAACCACACCTCTTCTTGTAATACTTCCCAAAATATATAACATGATGATAAAGCATTAACATGCAAGATAAGCAAGCATAATAGACAACATACGCAAGAAATAGCAATTTGCAAATGTATTTGAAACACATAAAACATAATCAACCCTACCTGTTATGATACAGATTTGTTTTGTAATTGTTGTATACCTTACATCATGGAACAAAAGTTGAGCTCTGACAAGTTTCAAGCTCAGTGATCATCAGACAACTGAATCGTTTTGTAAAGAGAATTTACTCAAACTTGAATATATTTACACCTTTACAGTCATTTATTGTATTAATATACTCAATGTAAAACAATTACTATTTGAACTGTAGGGCCCCACAACTTACCGACAGACAAACAGACGTAGACACATACACAAACAATCACACATGTGTAGTCAATTAAACAAGCAAATAAATACAATTTGCAGTTTCTTTCACTCATATTTTTCATCTCTAAGTTAAACACTTCAATATTTTATTTTTATCTGGCAGAAAAGTCTCATCAATGAAACCCAGGCACCCTCAGTGGTGACCGCCCAACCCTACTGCCAAGATGTCCAAGCTCAAGGTGGAGGACATCTTGTGGTCCAGAAACCCCAGCCCTCTAAGGCAGGCCATCAAGAAGATAACCTTCCCTGCTATGTTGAAAGTAGCAGCTGGATATGACTCCGCAGATGAGAATGAATCGTTAGCGAGAGATCAGGTGTGTATCACAGGATCATGTGTTGGTCCTCTTTTGTATTCCTTAGTTAGGTCAGGTCACAAAGATCCTGCTATGTACATTAAAAGTTGCTGCTGGATAATGACTCAGCAGTCAGCAGACAAGAATGAAATAGCTAAAGATCAGATGTACTCCACAGGATCATACATGGGCCCTCTTTTGTATTCCTTTGTTTATGAACAAGATGTCCAAGCCCAAGGTGGAAGACATCTTGTGGACAATTAACCCCAGTCCTCTAAGGCACCATCAAGAAGATATCATTCCCTGCTATGCTCAAATTTGCTGCTGGATATGACTCCGCATATGAAAATGAATCGTTGGTGAGAGATCAGGTGTGTTCCACAGGACCGTATGTTGGTCCTCTTTTGTATTTGTTTTTAAAATAGCAAGATGTACAAGCTCAGGGGATGGAAATGAATTATTTGGGAGGTTGCATATTTTTCAAGGGATATACCATCATGATAGATATAGCAATGAAAACACATTATAGTTTCAAGAAAGTACACGTGTTCCTCAAGCCACTTGTATAGGTCATAATTTTCATCACAACACAATTAGCGATGTTATTAAACAACTCTCGTTTTCATCACAAGTAGACCCATTCTAAGATCTGTGTTTACAACACAACTGCTGCTACAAACGTGATCAAGACCATGCCCAAAATGCAATATGATCAATCTAAATTCTCGAAAGGTCGGCGAGGATTTTCTGAAAATAATTCTTGATTGATATTACTTTTGTGTCCTAACAGGTTGTACGTATCCATCAAGTTCACACACAAACACGAGTTTTAGCCAATGTAAAGAAGAATATATTTCTAAGCGTGCCATTACGGTATTCCGATGCTAGATTTGAAACCTCCAACTCCAAAGTCTCCAAGAAGGACAAGAAGGACAAGACACCTTCGGAAAGTGAGTACGATATGCTTTCCCTTGCCAAAATAGCTTTATCAAATTTGTATCAAAACTGTATCAAAACTATATCAAAATGAGATTTGATACAATTTGATACGTTTTTTGTGTATCAAAACTATATCAAAAAGTTTTTGATATGATTTTGATAGTATCAAAAGTGTATCAAAAGTGTATCAAATCATCTCTAGCTATTTGATACAAATTAATTAAAATTAACAACCTCATCAACGTTATTGCGTTTTCCCCTCATCATGTTACTCTGACTTAGTAAGAGATGGTTAGGTTCTTGTGCAATATTCGCCATTGTATTTCAAATGCTATCACAAGGTCGGTCGAGTCTTCATCGGAATGGCGCCATCTTGTGCCTGTCAGACGTTTGGTACAAGTGATGCAAGAACCTGATAACATTTGGATGTTAGTATCGTCCTGTTTTTGTATTCGGAGAGTGAACATTGTATTACATCGTCTTGAAGGAAGTGACCCGAACCTAAGAAACCATAAAACCCTAACCTTGAGCATAACTCTAAATCTGCCCTATCCCTATTGTTGCCCAAGCCCCAACCCTTACCTCTTTCTATAGAATGCTGTAAACCAATGTGTACCTAATTAGGCTATTGGATAGTTGGGTGATTTGTTTCTTCTATTATACAAATCAAAGTACATGCGCGAAGACGATCTTCTACAATCTTTAGTCATTGTCCTTCGAACATGGCAGACCTTATGACATTTTGTAATCTTCAAAAAGCTACATTCAACTTTAAATGTTGTGTTGTTGTCTCTCCTCACAGAATCAAAACCAATGTACTTGCGGGATGTCGTGGATAAATCACAGTTTCCACGAGATGTCCAGTTCTTTGCCGGGGACGACCTGTCATTTGCACTTCAGCTCAAGAACAACACAGTGTCTGAGAAATTCAGCTCGATAACTCTAAAAAATATGTATGAAGTAACTTATCTACAAGGCAACTCTATATTTCACAGTGAGTAAATATTTGTACAGATTTATTAGGGTATCTTGTCTGAGATACTAGGCGAATACACTCTCA
>JAUMTS010028467.1:0-11290 GCA_032273385.1 Ophiopholis aculeata | reverse complement strand
ATTTTCTCTCATTTGAATTTAGCGTATTTTAATGCAAAATTCGGCGAATTTAACTGTGAATAGGTGTACATGGGGGGTGATTAATTCGCCATGAAGCAGAAAAGAACATTCTTTTGCAGTTTACTTTCATAAGAAATGGACCAATGTCAGGTTCCCGACACATTGCATTTTGGGCTGTCTTGCACATTGATTTCAAGTAAAGATTTTTGCATTTCAAACTTGGCCGTCGAACAAGGCATTTTTGCAAAATATAATTTATTTTACACAAAGTTCAATAAATCTGTTGATAAATAAGTAACAAATCTAATCAAATCAAGTTAAATTAAATTTCAAGTTTCAGTGAATAATTCTGGTCCAGTGCAGTAACCTGGCAAACAGATAAACAAATGCTAACTTAATACAAAGAGTGCTTTGTTCTTAATGCTAGGATACATCAAATTGAAGTCATAGACTTTGGTTTGAAAATGAGTTTGATAGATATATAGAACCCACCTGAAAGGCTTTTTAAAACTTACTGCGAAAATGGCAGGAACGTCTCTCAACAAAGGCGATTAGGATTTTAAGTTGTGCTTTTTTTAAATTAAAAAACAAATCAGTTTCGTTATCATGTTAAGACAAGTTATTAAGAGTAATTCAAGCGGGATTTTGTCTAGCCAATATCATTAGGACAACGGACGGTTCTTCAATGCCCAGTTAAAAAGGTATTAGCTAAGAAAAAATAATAACAATAGGAAACAAAAAATACTCTTTGACGTTTAGATTAAGTCGGATTTGTGGTCAGTTTGATTGAATTCTAATGAGTTCAGACTATGTGTGGTGTGGAACTGGACACTAACGAGGCAAGCGTTCGTTTACTGCGCAAGAAAAGTTTAAAATTGATTGACCTTTCACCACATAAATATAGCAGCTGGTGTAAACTGTTCCATTAGAATACATGTCCACAGTATGTTGAATAGTGGAGTAACTCAACCCAAGGTCTGAAGAAAGTGCAATTGCATGAACTATTATATATGAATATAGTAATTATACTATGTAACATTGAGGAAATATCACATATTTTAATGAGAACAAATCGTTGATTCTTATAACCCAAAATAACTCAAGATTGACATCAGAACCCATTTATTTCAAAGTGGGTCTCCACCTATAGTCCAGTAATACTATGGTTTGACCTAGACAAAAATGCAACAGAAGTTTTTTTTGGTTGAAAGTATCTCATAAGGGCCTTCTGAACAACATATCAAAAAAAGGCAAAAAAAGGGAGATTGGGAAAAATTGTTAATTTGCATTAAAACAAAATGGCTGCTTTTGCCTATATATTTACTGTGATAATCGTATGCATACACCAGAATTTGGTAAACCTGTGTGAATAATCATGTTTTTCCGTATATTTTTCATGGATTTGCACTCTGACTAGTTTCTAAAATACATTGGATATCATTATAAATAACAGATGTCCATCAATTTCCAAGATGGCCGCCATTTTCCCGCAAAAAATTAACTGCATTCAGATACAATTGACTTTGTAACAAATACGGAGCAAACTATGTCGACTTAAAAATGGCGTCCCCAGGGTACCGTCTTGGCTCCATTACTGTTCAATGTGTACATTAAAGATTTCCCCACACCATCTCGAAGAAATATGGATACGCAGATTGTTTCATTGTTTCATTTTTGTGAATACACAGATGACCTTGCAATAATGACATCAGGCAAAGACTGGAAGATTATTGAAAGTCACCTCAGCCAGGGCATGCCCACATTGGCACTGTACCTCTATACTTTAGACAGAAGTGTTTGTAGCTCAGTGAAGGAAAGAATGTCCACAGCCTTACACCTTTATTACAAAGAAGCTAAGTGAGAGCTTGATGTATACATCAACAACAAAAGTCTGTTATTCCAACCAACAACACATATCTTGGTGTGAAGCTAGACGGATCTCACTCCTACAGCAAACACCTTGTAGGACTCCGAGATAAGGTTATGGCCTGCATTGGCGGTATACGCCGTCTGGTGGGAGGGAACAGGGTGGGAAGCAAGTGTAAAAACTCTCCGCACCTCTTCACTGGCCCTAGTTTACGCTCCACCCAAATACTATGCCCTGTCTGGTGCACCATCCTTTTAGAGCCTGAACACCACTCTACAGCTATAATTAATGCTCCACTTAGAAGGCAAGCAGCAATCCTGGCCCTAGCACGCAGAGCCTTAGATTCAGACCGCATCCTCAACCATGTCATTGTCAGGGATTATAATATAAACGCTTTAAGTCAAGACATCCCTTTGTTCCCAGTGCCAAAGACCTACTCTCATCAACCCTACCATCCGAATCCTAGATACTCTGGAAAGCCACAAAATGGTCGCAAGGAATGGCAGTCAACAACAAATCTGCAAAGGCATGTCCCAGACCGACTTTTCGAGCGCCTGGACTTTGACCTCCCCCGTCATTTGTAGTCGTGACTCAATTGACTGCGTACAGGAGTGGGGCGATTCAAGGCAAACATGTGGAAGTGGGGCATCGCACAGAGTCCTGCATGTGACTGTGGATCAGAATTTCAAGCAAGCGACCACATAATCTATGAATGCCTTCTTTACCAACTGTCAAGTGGGGTTCAATGTATCATTTATGTCGACATAGCAACACGTACAGGAATAATTGCTCGACAAGCATCTTGAGATCGAACTATCTTTTTAGGTTTATCGGTTTCACACGCATAAAAAGAAGATCTTGCTAAGCTCCTTGAATTTCACTTTGTATTGTGTGCTCATTTGGTTCAGGTTCAGACGTATGAAAGTCAGGGAATGATAGATTGGATGTCTTTGCTGTTTAATGCATTCAGTGCTGAGTCAACTGCTCTTGCTATTGTTTTCCCAGTATATTAAGCATGTGTCCTACAGTGTTTTGAGCATACGGAAGTTCCAGCAGTTCTTGTAAACCTGATCCAGCCATGGTGTGCCCAATGCTGCCAAGACAATTTATCTCTGTCTGAACTCCTCCAAAGCGCAATACAATGTTGTGAGTAAATCACTGTCTCTGTTCATTGGCCATGATTAGTTGGGCCTTAATTACACCATAATGGCTGGGTCAAATATAAGGAAAGAGTTAATCTTGTGGCGTTTTGTCGCAGCAGATATAAATATGAGTGTTGAATAGATACAGATCATGTCACTTGTGTGACAGACGGTTGTCCCGGATGAATTCCTTGACTGACAACTTGGCTTCATACCTGACCACCTAGGCCTAGGTGAACGGACCGACCATGCAACTCTCCAATCGGCGTCTAGTTTCCAAGAAAGATCATTGTAGCTGATAGATAGGTAGTTCATGATAGACCATGGATGATACCATTGAAGGGCTATTTGTTGTAATGGATATCGATCTTCTCAATTGCAGACGCATCATCCGCGGTTACAGATACATTTGGAATTGGTCTGTCCCGTTTAATACTAGGTGTTAAAGTTGCGATGGGCCCCATGCAATTGAATGTACCCAGTCCATCTCGTGGTATAACGTAATGGCCAGCACTATCTGCGACACATTGTGCAAAGTGGCCAGGAGTAATACCAGGGATATCAAATTTTTTGCATTAAGAGACGTCTGCACACCTTTCAAAGCGTTGCAATTCCGTATAGGATGAAACCATTGCTGTTCAAGGAATTAACGAGGAACCTAAATTCGACGTGGTGATGCATCTGTAATGCAGGATCAATCTAAAGCGGTGTTATGACAACCCGTGGGCGAGCCGCTTGCACAACGCTCTGACCTATCAATGCAATCTTAAGTTTTGCTTTTCTTTCACTGAATACTAATATTATCAATACCCAAAAAGTTATCTTTACCATACAATATACCACAATAAATTGATCAGGACACAAATCAAGAGTGTTAAAGTTAACGAGCGTGCGATATTGATTATTGTTTAAAACATTTAAGTTCAATTTTTGGCGGGAAAATGTCGGCCATATTGGAAAACTGAGCCCACCTAACAATTTATGTTTGTGCAAATTTATGTGAAAAGGCATGTATTAAGCAGCATCATATAAAATGGCGTGTCACTATGACAAATATTAAAATAGCTATTCCAAAAATTATATATCAGCATTTTGTTAGGTTTTGGAAGAAAAACGGCGGCCATTTTGGAAAAATACAGTCATCTGCTATAATCTAATTTAACTAGTGTGATTGAAAAGTACTAAAAAGAGTATATCCATGCGAAATATGAGGAAATATTTATGACTTTTCATTTAGTTTTACTGAAACCTGGTGTGTACATATTACATTATAGCAAAAATTTAGGCAAAAGCGGCCATTTTGTTTTTATGCAAATTAGCCATTTTCCCAAGTTCCCTTTTTTGCCCTTTTTTTAATATATTGTTCAGGAGTGTTTTTTGAAGTGTTTGTGACCAAAAAACCTTCTGTTGCATTTTTGTCTAGGTGTGCCTATTAATTTTAACTCCATATGCATGAGTCATCAGCCATTTAAAACGATTTGCAGTAAGAGATAAATCATAGTCGTCAGTTGACAAGGGATACAATGTAACTTGTGTAATATGTTTTTTTGGTTTCAGGAAAGCAAAGCAGAGAGTCATTCGTACATCCCTACCCCAGGGATTGATGTTGGGTCATATATGGTTGATGGTGTCGGCAGATTGTCCCTTTGGGACGCTGCCGGCCATGTCGAGTACCATATGACCCATGGTATGTTCCTGGGTAGTAGGTACTCTATTGCAATTGTCGTCTACAACTTGCAAGAACGGCATGCATTTCAGGTGAGTGTTTGTAGTCATAATTCCTTGATAATAAAGGAACATGTCGAAAAACGTTGACAAAATATAAATTTTAGTTGCGGCTTAATCGAAGAAGGGATTTCGGGAGAACTCAGCAATTCCCGGTCTCTCCTTGCTAGGTATATGACGTGGAACGCAGTGTTAACGGAGGCGGTATGACCAACTCCTTTTTGGTGTTTGATCTATCCCTTTCATTTCTTTCCATTTGCCGTTTTTTCAATCATTGTCTCTTGCTGCTTTTGTTTTCTGTTCGATTGTAATTGTTTTGTGATAAATTATATTTTATAAATCCCTGCGTCAGTTTAGGAAACATTGAATTATGTTACTAAGACTAAGGCCTGGACTTGAGTGTACTTTCTTTAGTCTCTGCTTGTATAATTTATTTGTAGATCTAATAAAGGTTAAAAAGACAATGTTTTGATTTACTAATTTTCAAAATTCTAAGAATTTTGCCCTTTCACTCCACACAATAATGATATTGTTTTTGGTTACTGGATATAATGCATGAGTCCAAAGTAAAATCTTTTATGACATGTGTTGACTTCGATCTCAACCACGCAAGTTATAAAAAGAATTTCACAACTAAGAGCCAATTGATAGGGGTAGGACCTGTCGGGTAGGGTAGGGTAGGGTAGGGTAGGCCCATATATGAGGCTTATCATAACGATGTATTTGGCGAAGGCTCATTGTAAGACATATATTGGTCTTGGTCAATTTATCTATAATTAAGGGGATTTTGTCATCTCAGGGTCTTCACTTAAATAAGAGTGAAATAATCATCAAAAATACTAGTGTTAAATGAAATGGATTTCCAACAAAACCAGGTCAAAAAGTTTGCAACAAATCGCATGAATTTAGTTTGAAATTTCGATTTTCGTCCAGCTTCTGAAGGAGGCACATGCCCCATCAGACACCCCCACTATCCTCGCAAGTGCAGAACACAGAGCCTATTAAAATCTGGGCCGTAATGTAAGTTTTCCGTTTCCTGCATCAACTTGAAGTTAAACATGTATAATGTCAGCAAAATGAACACGCACGAACAAATCGCGTGAATTAAGGTTTGAACATACACATCTCGGTCCCTGCCGAGGAAGGCACATCACCCTCTGACATCCCTGTATATTTCAAATCACGAATTTCACAGGTTCGACCAATGATCCCAGCCGCTTGGCCTATGTATGAAATTTCCCTAAATCATAGGATGATTCCGGAAAAATAAGTGAAATAATCAAATCAAATTCATATGTTCAAACCTCAATTCACGAGATTATGCTAACATTGTACAAGTTTAACGTCAAGTTGATGCAGGGTGGAAAATACACATTACGGCCCAAATCCCATGAATTTAGTTTGAAATTTCGATTTTCGTCCACTTCTGAGGGGGCACATCCTCCCTCAGGCACCCCCTGTACCCGCAAGCGCGGAAAGCGGCGCTGTTGCGCCACTTCATATTCCCTTCAGCGAGTTCCGCCCTGTTGAAAACCCACATAATTTACTTTTATGCGGTAAAATTTAAATACCTAAATGCTTGGCGAATATAATCATAATTCATACTTTGACCAAGTTCCAGGTCAAAATTTTGAAAATAAAGGAGTTATGAATTTTTATGCATATGCATAGTATTTAAAAAGAGTATTGGAAAAAAAGATAACAAATACATTATTTAAGCTCATTATTGTTATCAATATATTGGAAATGTAATGAATACAAGCAATTTTAAATGTCTTTGTATTTCATTACATTTCCAATATATTGATAACAATAATGAGCTTAAATAATGTGTTTGTTAGCTTTTATTGGAAATGTAATGAAATACAAAGAAATTTAAAATTGCTAGAACTTAAAAACGGTAACTCCAATTTGGCCCAAATTTTGTTACAATTTTTTTTTTATCTCTCAAACCTCACATGGAAAGCTTGTCAATATTACAATCAAAACAACTTTATTTTGGGTATCAGACCACCTTAAATTATATAATTATGATGTTTTAATACTCTATAACAGCGCCTTGGATATTGGTTGAGGTTTCTACGGAGTGGACAACGAAAAACAGATGAAAGCAAATTGAAAATCATCATCGTCGCCACGCATTTAGATGCATTCAATGAACACACAGACGGTAAGACTTTTAAAATTGCATCTGATAAAAAAGTTTTAAATGTAAAACAAACTTAACATTTGCTGTAAATAAAAATGGAAATGGTTTATTTGCTTGTTTTTTTTACACACATAAACAGCCAAATTACTTGCTGAAAGAAATTTGAACGACGTAAGAAGCTTTTTTGGAAATGAACTGGACATAGAGCTTGATCTCATAGTAGTGAATGGACGTCTTCCGCAATCAACTGAAATGATACAGTTCAGGAACACACTAAAGAAAGCCCATGATGTGATCAAGGTAGGGTTTGAGGGTTTTACTTAAATGTTATCAATAGTTCTTTTAAACAAATTCAAAACATCTCATGCTCCATGTGACGTCATTATTCTATTGTTTTCGCGTGACCTTATTTGGTCAAATCAAAGAGTGTGCAAAATGTAATGTATGTAATTTTGCACGATGTTCTTTTATGACAAAAGAGTTTAGATAATTGTGCACGATGTACTTTTTAAATAACTTTACATCTAAAAACACCTATATGAACCCTAAATCGTAATTGTTGTTTAATTCTTAATCCTAGAACTGTGGATGACAATTATAATATTACTAATTATAGAACTGTTATTTAACAGTCACATACTGTAAACATTGTTTTTAATGTAGCAAGAAAACTTGCCTTATCTCTTTTGCTGACTGAATATGTATCGAAAATTGTTAAGAATGATAATGTTGTAACCTGTTAACTTCTCTTGATTTTTTTTCTAAATGTGATGATATTTCAGAAATTGAGTAAAACAACAATACATTGTTCGGAACGTCCTATTTATGATCGTTTTATTGATCTCAAATGTATTTTTCAAAAGGCGTCTAAAATAGCTCATTTAAATATCCACGAACTTATTTACAAGATATACTATATTAACCTTCGTATGTATGATAATTATATTGGTTTTTTTTTTAATGAAACATGTTTAGAAAATGATATTGATGGCTTTGATTTGAACATTATTACGGAAATGGATAACATTTGAGAATTTGTGGGGGTACTTTATGGATGGTATTTCGTACAAACATATATATTTTTTTTTGATGCTGAGACATGGAAGCTATTTTTAGTGAAATTAACTTGCTAAAAATCAAATGTAATAACATTTATGATGACTTATACAATTTAGGCGATGTTAACAATTAGATCAATTTAATGTGTAATATGTTTATGTAAGGAGAGTGTCAAATTTGGCAAACATTCGTATATGAATTAAATCATCAAAGATTATAGAAGGATCAGAGTGAATAGTGTAAATAAAAATAATATAAACTTTGTGTCTAAGCCATAACACGATATATCATCTGGTGTGCAAACGTTGTATGGAATGCAAGCAACTCAAATTTCCTCTAAGAATGGTAAATCTCGATGTTTTAAAAACTACAACGAACTTAAATTTATTATTACTATCAATAATATTGATTGGGTTAATATTATGCTCTATTAATAGTTTTAATGATGCACTTTACCAATAGCAGGGGATTTTGTATGGTTTATTAAAGCATTGGATAAGCATGCACCATTTGAATATATTTGTTCATTAAAGATAACCACTTAACAGTTTGCTACCTGATTGGATGAATAATAATAAGATTAAGTAAAGAAAGGCTGCTCGTCCTAAATGGATGAGCTACGACCACAGTTATCAGAGTTACTACATTTCTCAATAGAAAAACTATGATGGCGCAACAATACAACACCAGGGTTAAAGACGGTAAGATAACTTCTCCTGGATTAGGTACTGATTCTTCTGAATCAGATGACGTCTTGATGGTGGTACCTGGAAAGGGATATCATTATTAAGATGTAGAAAGACATAACAAATATACACCATGCACGTAAGAACAATAAGGGAACAAAAGAAAAGAGGAGCTGTCAACCAACTTAACAGAACATAACTTTAACATACTGGGGTACAGGAACACCACATTGTTCATGAGGAGCCTATCAGATATGAGAAATTACCTGGTAACACACTGGTATCATCATTTGCTACCAGGAGTGCAGTCGATGCAGTATTTGGAGGTATAGGAATGATATTGTATTCCAGAGCATATGATTCCCTTGCTAATGTTGGATCACATAATGACCGTATTCTCTTCGCCAACTTCCAGGGAAACCCGGCCACAACAATAATAACAACATATATTGTCCAACCAACGTAGTTAATGACGATATCATTGAAGGTCACTACGATTACTTGAGAAGAGCAATCGATTGTGTGCCAGGCCACAATGTCCTTATTTTGGTTGGAGATGTTAATGCCATAATTGGAACGGAAGAAGCCAGATTTTCTGTCCATGAATCAACACAAACAGGAATGGAAAGTACATGGTAGATTTGGTAGTAGAGAAGAACATGGTAAAAGCAAATGCTCATTTTTTTAAAAAGAATATGGCAAACGAGTGGACGTATATTAGCCCAGGAGGTAGTCTGTGCTACAGACCATGTATATGAGAAAACCATTGTGGAAAATATACTAGGAACCAGTTTGAATGGAACCAAAACATATGATGGAACCAAGATGAATACTCGATCCAGCAAACTGGACCTTTTTTAAGTTCAAGTTCAAGTTCAAGTTCAGATTTAATTCACCATTGGAATACATAAAATACACAATTTACAAAATGTTACGGTGAAGTGATTAAAATTGAGCCAGGCTCTTGGGCCTCCGGCGGATTCTCGTGTCTTTGGTGCTCGATGGTCGCGCTTTGCGATCGCTTTTCAGATACTGACCGAGTCTTTGACAAAGACTATACCCAGGAGGTAGTAAATGCGAACTGTGGTTGGATTTACTTCATTAATGTTGCAGAAACTGAGAATGAGTTATTACTGTTAACCCCTCAACTGCGTTATTATTGTGGTTGAAGATTTTAATGCAATCCAACTAGGCTACAGACTGATACGCAAAAAATGGAGGAAAAGCATGCTTAACGCTGATGCATACAATAGCTTTGCCGGTGTTGGTTCTGACCATAGGATAGTGTCTGCTAAAGTACGTCTGAGACTTCGAAAGAGTAAGACCTTGGCAAGAAAGAAACAGCACGAGAGGCAACGTCTCAGTACTGGCAACAATTAACAGGATCTGTATAGCATTAAAGTGCACAACAGGTTCCAGCCCTTGGCAAATGAATTTGAATCAACTCCCGATAGATTGATCGATTTATCACAGCTCACAAGGAAGCTTCTGATAAGGTAATCTCTGTGAAAAAGAAGGCCAAGAGGGTGCAATATTTTTCAGATGATCAACGTATAACTAGACCGAGAAATAAGATCAATGAAGCCTTAATGGAATATCAGGAAGATATGGATGAAAAGGAACGACAGCTATACAAACAAGCAAAGAAGAGGCTGGAAGAAGCATAAAAAGACCCAATGCATGATGAACTTGATAGTAAACTGAAACAAGTTGAGATGGCACAAGCTTCTGGCAAACATGGTCGAAGCTGGCGTCTTATAAACGATATAACCGGTAGAAAGTCATCAGCACAAGGGCAACTAAAAGAAGAAACAAATCAGAACGAACGAATTGAAAACCGGTTTAACCATTTCAAGAATCCACTTGGAAGTCCTACAAACATTCACGACGAAGAGGAAGAAATCACACTAATTGTTCCTAACCTTGATGTAAAGAAAGGACCTTTCGACTTGGAAGCAAGGCAGAGAAATCACTTAGTGAGGAAAAGAGCTGCGGAGAATACAATTTACCACCAGACGTTCTAAAAAGATGTGACCCGGATAAGATCATTCTCAATTTCTGCAACAAAGCCCTAGTCGACGGAGAACAGCCGAGCCAGTGGTTCATCCGAAATATAGTGTCTATACCTAAGTCCGGAGATTTCAGTCAGGCAGGACATTATGGAGGGATCAACCTGAGCTCCGTCGTGGCAAAAACCCCTAATATACCGATTCTTAATGTGATTGGACCTGCACTTGACTGCCATCTGAGAAACAGCCTAAACGGATTCAGAGTTCGTATGACTACTATTTGACACATGTTGGCCCTTCGCAGACTTATAATAATAATAATAATAATAATAATGGCGACAAGGCACATATCCACTCTGGTTAAGGAGCGCTCAAGGCACAAGAAGAATAAAGACAATTATATAAGAAAATTAAATTAAAACTACTTACAGCTACATTTTTACACCAAATAATAAATTTAACTTCTTGAAATGTTTCTAACATTATGTGTTTTAACAGTTTTTCTGAAAATAGTAAAAAAAATTAAAGGCAGTACATTCTAGAGGCGCGGTGCTGCTATGGCAAATGATCGGTCTTCCCAAGAACGACTTGATCTTGCTTCTTGAAGTAGTTCCATATTTCCAGAGCGAAGAGTGCGAGTTGGCATATATTTT
>JAUMTS010028356.1:0-11294 GCA_032273385.1 Ophiopholis aculeata | reverse complement strand
CCATGCCCCCCCTGGAAATCAAATGGTGCGTCCCTAACAAACATAGCCAGTGGAAACACTCAGACAAACTTTACATTGATACTCGCCATATTTTCCTCATCCATTGATAAAACTTTACATCTGGGACTAAAACCAGGGCATCCCCATCACATCAACAAAAGTACGTAAATGACCTTCGTGGTTTGGAACATTGGATCATCTCGAGACACTTTGTGAATGCTTTGTAGAGCGAATTAGCACCTCCAGTAATGTTGCCTTAATATTGCTTGGGATTCACCACTGTCCCTTTGTTACACAGAATGAGTGATGTATCTGATACTAGAAGGAGGCATACTTTCAAATAGAAATACGCGTACGGAAGATTGTGATGAGTTTGGTTATTGTTTAGCGCTTTGCGTACGTAAACGAGTTGGAAATGTTAAGATAAAAGTACAGTTTTAAAAGAAATTGATAGTGTGATGTGTTTTAATTTGAAAGAAACTATAGTGATCTATTTGATACAATTTTCGTAATCCCGTTAATTCATTCTAACCACACTAGCAACATTATTGAAGTCTGTATATATAGTAATTTATAATCGACCTTTACGTTTTGAGTTTAATCAAAACTGATACGCAATCAAACTTTTAATCAAACGTCCCAGATAAAGATTTTCTTTTCAACGCCATTTCAGGTGGATTATTACTCTTCAAAGGCTCTTAGCAAAAGGTTACTAATCAGCCAGGCACTAGGGCATGTTGTCTATTGAGACCTCTAAACTAGGATTGGTTTCAAGTTTGTAACATAAGTTGGTTTTTCGGGTACTTCGGGGGCACACACTGGCACTGGCGGTTTAAAAACACCATGCGTAATCGATTATAAAACATGGGTATACGATTCATCATAGTTTATCCTCAGGAAAAGCGTCTGTAAATGTGCAAGGACTTTACCTCCTGATCATGTCGCCGGGCTATATCTACCATGATAGGTTTCTCGAGGCCTTCGGCAGGGATGTTGAGGCTATCTTGCAATATATCCCCGGATCCGTTCAACTAATATTGATATTTGGTTCGTAAGTGTTCGTCTTTATAATTGAAGAGCGTTTACGATACGTGTCACCCTCGTAATTGGCTATGACACTTAACATTTTAGTGTACAAAAAATGTAAATTTTCAAAATTTTCTCAAAATCACAGGGGCTATAATAACTCAGTAACTACTGAACCAAAAACTAGGCTTGTTGGTACTCAATTGAATGCGGTTTTCATGCTGAATCTGAATATGGTAATGAAAATTTGAATTTTTAAAATTTTTGAAAAAAGTTGGTTATATTTGAAAATGTCGTCTGCTTTTGAGTCTTGACAACCGCGCGAAGAGGGTTAAGGAAAAAAGATCCGCTTGAAGATGTGCGGCTAGTGAGTTACCGCAATGCTATCACGGCAGTAAGGTTAACATATTACGAGGCGGCTTGGGAAATATCTGCAAGTGGTACATCTATCACTTCGGCCCTGTCTTCTGAGGAAAAATCGGGCCGTACATGTCACCAATATGTTATTACAAACATGTCATTTATCATATTTTACCGATTGAAATGACAGAAGGAGCCTGGGAGCGTCGTGTTCCGGCAGCCAGCTAATAATTAAAGTGACAATCTGGGAGTTAACTGTTTTATCAGCGGCTAGATTTGATAGTATGTGAATCGATGCGTCGTTTTATTTATTATGAAAATCTGAGATTTTCAGATTAATATAGTAGGTAGGGGTATGTTCAGTATAAGCAACATGACCGAGATAATTTAGGTGCAATTAGTCTTAATTTGATGCGGTATAATTTCGAAAGATGTGTATAGGTGTCCGACAAATCAATGCTAAGGGACGCACCATTAGATATCCAGGGAGGGGGTAGGAAGAAAAAAAAACATATCCTCCCAAATTGGAGAGAAAACATATTCTCCCCCGATGAGGTAAACAAAATGCCCCTTGGATGGATATCCAAAAATTGAAATAAGTGAGAACAAAAATCACCCTGACAATTTGAAAGTAAAAAAACCTCACCCAAAAGATTCAATTGAAAATAAAAATTAACCCTTACCCCAACTTCCTACTCCCCCTCCCCTTGATATCTAATGGTACGGCGCGTTCTTATATTTATTTGTATCACCGAATCTGTGTCTACATATATTAGATAACATCAAAGGTATAAGTGCATACAGAATGTTAGTTGTAAAATTACTGAGATAAGGCACTTGACTAGCTGTCGATGATATGACCCGATGATGATGATGCGGACGATGATGATGATGATTATGAGGATGATGATGAATACGATGATGATGATGTCGTGTAGTCTTCTTTCATGCATGTTAAAAAACAGTCTAGGCTATAATTATCTGATACAAATGTTAATAAAACAGGTAGTTGAATAATCATTAATGACAAAACTTTTAAGTTTAAAAGGTATATAAAGCTAGCTCTGTCCGATTTTAAGGTCGTTATCGAATTATGAGCTAGAAGTGAAACAGGATATGTATATTTACCCAGTTTGGATAACATACCATCCAGTTTCAAGAACTTACAAACACCACCTTAAAAAGATACACAGACCATTTACAATGCAGCACCTTTTACATATTTCTCTCACGTAAAATGTCAGCTGAATTCAAGTCCGGTCAAAATTGGGTGTGTCCATTTTTAAAGTAAGCTTACCCTTAAACCAATTGGGATTTAAGTATTTAGTATCATCTGATCAGACAATCCACAAAAAATGGCGAGAACTGTTTGTCTTCTGCAGGTGGTCGATGTTTTAGCTTTACATGCTGGCTGCAATTTTAGTGCACACAAATTTAACATTTATAATATTTTCTCAAAATTACAGGGTTTATCTCAGGAAATACTGAACCAATACTAGGCTTGTTTGTACTCTATTGAATGCATTTTCCATGCTGAATTTGAATATGGTAATGAAAATTTGAGTTTTGAAATTTTTTGGAAAAAGTTGAAATTTTTGACATGTCGTCTGCAGTCGACATCCGAGTGAAGAGAGTTATACTTATAGCGAAGAGGGAATATAAGCTATCGTTTACCCCAGCAAACTACTCACAGGTCAGACGATGTCGCTTCGCCGCGTGCCTGTCATACTCGCCAAGGTTTTGAAAAGCTTGGCAGTATTTGCACTACTAAAAACCCGAGAAGAAGTGGCCTTAGAAGCTCATAGAATAGAAGAAAGGCACACAGTGTAAACAGCATTGACGATGAAGAGTAAATACTTCAAAGTGCCGTGAACTGCCATTCTTGCTGACGGTGATGTTGAACTTGGCTGTTTTTATATTTTTTTGTCACTTCAATCTTAAATGTTTGTATGATAAACTACCCCTAGCCATTTAACATCCATACCATTAAGTTGATTTTAACACTATGACAATTAGTTTTGCTCCATCGGAAATGGCGATAAAAATGATGCTCTGTTTTATTGCTGTTATTTCATAGAAATCATGATATCCTAGTAGTACACATTACGGTATTAACCACATGCAGAAATGGTCATTTGGAATACTGTCAACAGTAGATATAGCATTGGCTTGAAGTAAAACATGAAGACTTTACTGAGTTGCTGTCTACCGTAGAAAGCATTGAAGCTCTAACTGGATCATAAACAATACAATTGCTGCTGACTAGACATGCACATAACATTACGTCTGCTGTCTACCGTAGATAGCACTTATTCGAACCACGTCAAATGTGATGTGAAGTCTACCGTTGGATAGCACTGACTTCTCAGATATTAACATTGTGTTGTCCGAGTTCCGTATATATATTATATCATAACTAGTTTCCAACTATATCACTTTAGATAACATTACATAAAATGAGTACTACTTCGTACAGCTGGCTTTTATAGAACACAAATTACCAGAGTGTTAACGATATTGAAACTGTAGATAGATAGCACTGGGAAATTCAGGTTAGATCGTTATTAATGGGTGTTGTTAAAGCAGAGTGTATATCTTGAAAGTTGACATTACGTGTTGTCTACCGTAGATAGCACAAGCTTGGCCTTAAATACTTATTTTAATGGGTGGCCCTAATGGGTTTAGATTTTTCATCAAAACTATATAAAGTATCCAAAATATACATTTACCAAAAATGTCTTAGAGGGACATTTGGTGCAAACTCAATCGCATACAAAATAAGAAATTGCTAGAAATGTGAATCTTCCATATTGTGAGGCACAAATGCAATGATATGCGCGCTCACTGAAACCTTTTCATTGCTACTAACTCCCGGCATAGTAGTTTTGAATGCAGGTGGTTACTCAGTTAATCGCCTCATCGTATGCCTCTGGTTACACTCCTATTTATTTTTCCTCCGGGCAAATTTCAATTAAGAAAACATTACACTGCGTGGACACGGCCACGTCACTAGTACTTTATATTAAATAAAAAAGAAAGGGGTTATTTGATTATGGAGTGAATTTTTATATAAATTATGATGTTGTAATTGATATTAGAATGAATATAGTGTTTAGAAAGTAATTAGGGGTTTTGTTTTACAAGTTGTTTGAGGTTTTCTCCATTGAGAGTTCGATAATATTCTCTTAATGGGTGTCAGGTGGTATTATTTAGGCTTATTTGATCTTGATTGCTAAATGTCAGATTGATAAAGACGAGTATATATGTCGTTTTGTAAGTTTTATTATCATAAATAATGTATATTATTATTATTTCGTTTATGTGGATGTTATAGCCTTTGACTGAGATGTGTTGTTTAACATGTTCATTTGATAATAATTATGCAGATGTTCAGTCATGATATTTGAAATTAATACTCGTCACTTGAATATGAATTATTATCTATTAATGGTATTTTATAACTACAAATTAGACACAACCTTCAAAACAGGTGGAGGTAGGGGAGTTATCATGCATGACATTAAGACAAGAGTAGCATAGTTTATGAATAATTAAGATCTAATTACTCATAATGATCGCTTTACTTCTTGGTAATTTTATTGTGTTCAAAAATTGCTCTCTATGAACTAGAGCGTTGCGTTGCACATTATTAACATGATGGGCCCATGAAAATGATTTATATATTATTGTTAATGATCCTTTGATATTCTCTACATAACGATGGTTTAATTATGTCATTTTGCTATTTTCCTCGAAATTAATCAATAGATCATTCTAAACTTGGTAGTACAAAAGAAAATACGGAGTAGTAGAACATTTAGGGTTAAAATTTAAAGAATTAAACTTAAACAATACTTCTAGTGTTCTACATGTAGTGACATCTTTTTAAAATATTGTGCATCATCATATTTAGTATTATTGTATTATAAATAACCATTGTTTGTATTTGTTAATAAATGCTAATTGGTATTGGAATGAATTTGTTTTTATCCATTTATCAATTAATTTCAATTCTTTGTCATATTCTTATTACTAGTACTAGTATGTTTGTTTATCAAATATGTATCTCGAATTTATTCAAACACATTTAATACTTTCTAGGAGATTCCGTAAATCTCATGTCTTTATCAAAAAACAAACCTTTTTAAAATCATAAATGTGCTTTATCTTTTTTTTAATAGCCATGCTCGTGTAGAAACACGTTTAATACTGCATGTTAAAGGATTGTAGTGAATGAATGACCAACTAATTTGCTAGAAAGTTTTACAAAATAATTTGAAGATTTACGCTTTCGTTTCTACAAATCAACACGAAGATTTCTGATAGTAAAGGCCTTATTATAAATAACTCCTCCTCGCTACCAAAGTTAAAACAACACGTCTCTTGTTTTTCATCAGACTCGGCACTTAATTAAAACAGTGCCCTTTTAATTACCATGTATACCGTCCGTGTCTAAGTGCCAATTATTCTTGCTTCACTTGAATGCATTTCATTTTTCTCCCACTCTTCCCTATACACAGTGTTTTCTGTTGAAACACGTGTCGGGCAAATGGTTTGTTTTCTCTGTCGCATTTTGGCGCGCAAAATATGACACAAATTATATGAACAGACGACACAACAAACAATACAACGTTGACATGGAGATGCCTCGTATTTAGACAGGTGAAAATGAGATGGCAGTCAACTTGCAAACCGACTTCATTTTTCCTAGGTTATTTTTCTTTAACACTGTAATTGTATAAATGTACACATGCAATGTCATAAAATCAACTTTTAGTATTGGCTATTTGATATTTGGAAGTCCACCATTCCCATCCTCCAATTAAAACTTTCTCTTCCATCTCCACTTTCTTATGAACGCCCGTCTTAGATACATGTATATCGGTATTGGTAATTTGGTATTGGTATTATTTTAATAGTATCGACATATATAGATATTGGTATGATCCCGGTGTCATGAATCGTACGGTCCGTGTCCTAGTGCCCATAGAACTGTGTACAAACGCCTTCGACACGCTATGCTACGCATCAGTTGTTTCATTGATCTTACGTTTATTCCGTGTTAGTTCTATTAGGCCGGACCCCTCGTTTCACCGGACGCTCAGTTTCATTACACCGGACATGTTAGCCCAGTTGGCTAAGCCGTGGACTGCTCACTTTGATCGATCGCCGCGGTTCGATTCAAGCCAGTACAGTGTGCAGATTAGGGCTGCGTCTTTAGGCTGCCAGAAAACCCCAGGCTTCCCAAGAAATCAAATGTAGTGAAATGGGCACAATGATTTATAGCGAAACTCTGTAAAGTGTGCTGAGGCTGCGTGGAATTACAAGTCAGGGAGGTATGTGTACTATTTATAATAAATCACCCGCAATTTATTTATTTATGATCAGTATCGATAGTGGTGTCTATTTTATCGATACTGGCATTGGTATCGGTCGGTGTTAGTATATCGATTTTGATTATCAGTATTGATGGATTTCGGTTTAAATTCGGTATTAGTATCGATATCGGTATATTGGTGTCGGTACTGATATCGATACTGATATCGATATCGGTATTGGTGTCGGTACTGATATCGATATCGGTATAGTTCATATAGTATAATTAGATGTTGGCATTAATATGGTCTTTTTTGATTATCGGTATTGATGCGGATTATTCCAAGTGATATCGGTTTTGGTATCGATATCCGAACGGACTTATTTTAATATCGGTATTGTGTCAATATCCGTATTGATATCGATATCGGTAGTCCATGATGTCCGGTGTCATGAATCGTACGGTCCGTGTCCTAGTGCCCATGCATATAGAACTGTGTACAAACATCGTAGACATGCTACGCATCAGCTGTTTCGTTGATCTTACCGTTTATTCCGCGCTAGTTCTATTAGGCCGGACCCCTCGTTTCACCGGACGCTCAGTTTCATTACACCGGCATTAGTAGGGCCTGTGTCAATTTTGATTATCGGTATTGATATGGATTTAGGGTTTGATTTCGGTATTGGCATCGGTATGGCGATGATTGGAATAAGTTTTTATTTTTAAGATATCAGCACTATTATCGGTTTAAAATAATAGAATAAATTAAATATTCGTATTGGTATTATACGATAACTGTCTAGTTACTGGCAAAGATGATGAACCACACAGCAGTACTCAATCTTCACCGTGAGTGTTTGTAAAGCTTTTACTTTTCTAGTTAAAAAAAAACAAGTGTTATTTTACACTTTATATTTCTCCCTCTTTTTCAGGGCTTTAAAAGCCATCATTTACCTTTTCTCTTTCTAACCAGTTCTACTACTTACCATGCTTATCAAGCGTTTGTATATACCATCAGCAATATTTTTATGATATCATAAAATGTGCCATTAAGTGAGAAGTTTGTAATTTTTATATCGGTTATTAAAATAATTTATTATTTATATTTCAGTCGCTGATGCGTATAGACAAATGCAGTATTAATGTATTATCACCCATTAACGTTATCATGGTTATTATAATTATATTGTTGAAGCATTTGGTACTTCGCAACAATAAAAAGGCGTTTCAAGAAAGACTCTTTTCAAACTCACGCTCCTTGACGATCACAGTTTAGCCTTGTTATAAAAAGATAATTTTGTCTTCATGAAATCAAAGATTCACCAGACTGCAGAGATACCTACTTGCTCTTTGTTATTTTTTAGAACAAAATGTGGAAATTTTTTGCAACTTAAGTTAAGAAAAGATATCCTACAGGTGTATATATGAAATACCTTTACAGCCTTCATTAATTTCGTTTCGACTAGAGATGGGATAAACATATGTACACAGCAAGATTCATCATCTTTAAGTTTCTAGTGTCACTACAAAGTTCCTACAAGCCTTTGACCTCAATAGGAACTGCGTAGGTACTCTGACCCCTTAGGAACTCAGTATAGGAACTCTGGAGTACACACGCAGTTATGTCGTAGGCTCCTACTAGAACCCTACCACATCATCAACAGAAGAATCATGGCCACATGTTATTGTTAGGAGTCTGTCAGGGGATGAATCTTGTTGTGTAAATGTCATTACACCTGGGATAAAAGAACTAACAGTGCTTCCAATCGATAACATAAAAGGCTTTTGTTGCGCCCTTTGTTCTTTCTGTTCACATCAATTATCATCATTATGGGTTCATTACCGCGTGATACCTTTCGCATGGCACCTAACAGTGCATGACTTGCCATCCTTTTTAGTCCTATTATCCTAATGAGAAAGGAAGGCACGCGCATCAATTTCATTAAGTTCATTTACTCTTCAGCAAATTATAGGCCTATTTTGAATTAAAAGTGATGCTTTGACAGTTTTATTAATTGTGTTTGTTTGATGGCAAATAAATGAGGTATTAGAACTGAATTACTTGTAGTGTTATGTTTCCTAAATTACATAGCCAAATTGATACTTCATCTTTAATTATAAAAATATTACAATTATATTTATTTCCCATTAGTCATAAGGGAGCTGCTTAGTTTCAATGCTTTTATCAACTGGTCGTATGTTTTAATATATCAATTAGAACACTTTAGTACTTATTGATTAAATGCATGAATTTCGTTTCTTAATATTTCTTAGATGACACGAATGCATGTACAGTTGTTTTATACATCACTCATTTGTCTCTAGTCACGGTTACCTAAAGCCATGATAGCTGGATCCATCTATACCGTCGTGACCGTTTCAATGACTTACGATAACATCTAGGTGGTTTTAAATTCAAGTTTGCTTTTCACGATTTCAGAATCCCTATTATCATGGGTATAGTATGCTGTTTTTCATTTTAAAGGGTCCTTTATCATGTTTATTAAGAATGTAAGCTACTCAGAAAACCCTTTACTCCGAAAGGTTTGGGTAAGGGTTATTTAGGATTAGGGTTTGGGCATAGGAATAGTAGTAGCGGACCTTCTCATTAGTGGGATTTCCTAATAGCGGGTCTTCTTAATGGTGATGATGGACCCCTATCCTATCCTATCCTGTTCTATCCTGTTCTATCCTATCCTATCCTATCCTATCCTATCCTGTCCTGTCCTTTCCTTTCCTGTCCTGTCCTGTCCTATCCTGTCCTATTCTATCCTGTTCTATCTGGCCTATCCTCTCCTCTCCTATCCTGTCCTGTCCTGTCCTGTCCTATACTATCCTGTCCTATCCTATCCTATCCTGTTCTATCTGGCCTATCCTATCCTATCCTAATCCTGTTCTATCTGGCCTATCCTATCCTATCCTATCCTATCCTATCCTATCCTAAAGATCATGGTAACAAATCGACTTATTAAAACTTCAACCGTCCACAAATTGCTACCACAGCCACTTTCTTGATGAATGTGTCCATTCTGACACTACATTAACATGATTAACAAGATTACAACTGTTGTTATAACCAGATAACGTGGTTAACCCAACCTAACCCTATTAACTTGCCACATACCACCAAACCATCAATTATGTGTTCGAATGCCGTTTCCGCATGAGATGAGCAGCACCGTTTCTCATCTCATTTGCGTCCATCAGCTGATCGCACGGTGCCATGAGGTTTCTAACAACTCTAATAAAAGTGTAATTACCTTAATGGGTACGGCCCAAGAACCTATCTTTATCAACTTACTGTATGTATTACGCACTACACTGATTGTGAAAGCGAAATTCAGTTTTAAAGCCACTTTTTTTTAAACATTAAAAGTACCTCTCGATCAAAGTAGGTTTAGCTTGTTGTATGGAATCGAAGCAAAACATTATGTGACAAATTAAAAATAATAAGAAAAACCAATTCTGATTTAAAAACAAACCACGTGTATTTGCTGCATACATTTCGACATTCGCGTATAGAGGGTTATCCAACGTATATGAAATGGCTTTTAATCCGTAAAACAAGTCAGTTACGGCCGGCAACGTCATCAGAGTATCATCGTGATCAGCCTACACTGTTATCACAAGCAAATCCATTACCATAAATTGAAAAAGGCTTTTAGCGTGATGTAAAATAGTACAGCACTCCCCTCCGTGGGACATAGCAGCGTTTTTGATTCTACTCTCTCCGGACCACAGTTTGCTATTATTACAACAACCGTACGTAAACGCTGAGTAATTTGAAATTTAGCACCTTGTTTTGTTCCTAATCACGAGATCTCACGAGATATAAATTGACAATGTCGACAGTATTGTCGTCTTCAATTTCTCATGTAAGAAAAGTGTGATTTTTTTAAAAGTTAGAATAGTGACTTACTTCTGATTATGTTACATTCTAATTACTTAACGTAATCACCGATTTACTTATTTAAAATGTGATTAACTCTAGATGTCAGAGGATATGCTGACAAAAAGTATATCTTAATTATGGTACTCTTTCATGTCTTTGGCGAGTAAAAAAGTTGTTATCATAATTTCTCAGAAAAAAGAGAACATGATAAACATAATGCTATCTACATGATAGCGTGCGAAAAAACACTCTGCAAAACGTCTAAAAATAGCGGATATAATCATTGCCCCCCCCCCCATGTACCCCCTGTATCGTGTACGGAAATGGTAAAGTTTGACTATACGTTCTGAAATGTCGAGAATAGTATAATAAAGCGCATCACGTATCATACGGTATTTGACCAATGTTGAAAAATGTGTAAATATTTGGTCAAAAATATCAAATATTGGTTTCATGGTTATTGTTGGCTCATAGAAGTAAAAAATGTGTGTTGCATTGCATTGTGGTTAAATTCACCTTTTCCCCCAAATTTAAGCCTAGAAAAATACCCTAAGGGATCAAGAACCCTTAAGCCACTAATCTTCACATGCGTCACTTTGGTCCGCTTCTTGTGACGTTTTACTATTAGGCCAAATAAAAAAAATTGTTGTGTTGCCCTTTTGGGGATAACATTTTAAAGTCGGGTCGGTCGGTCGGAAA